>JACEIK010007553.1:27070-68906 GCA_018107945.1 Datura stramonium | reverse complement strand
GAAAAAGCATATTTTCACCAGGTTCGGGACACCCCGAGCCATTATCAGTGATGGAGGGGCTCATTTTGTGAATGCAAGTTTCAAGAATTTTCTAGCTAAGAATGGGGTGCGGTACAAGGTAGCAACAACGTATCATCCCCAAACTAGTAGGCAAGTGGAGGTGTCGAACAGAGAGATAAAGCATATTCTACAGAAGATAGTGAATGCACAACGAATTGATTGGTGAAGCAAACTTGACGATGCGTTGTGGGCTTATAGAACTGCGTACAAGACACCTATTGGGACTTCTCCATACAGATTGGTCTATGGAAAGGCATGTCATTTGCCTGGGGAGCTGGAACATCGAGCTTTTTGGGCCGTGAGAAAGTCGAACATGGATCCGGAGCTAGCAGGGAAGAAGAGGTTGATGCAACTCAGTGAACTTGATTAGTTTCGATGGCATGCTTATGAAAGTGCCAAATGCTACAAGGAGAAAACGAAGAGGTGGCACGATAGGCATATGGTGCATCGGATCTTTGAGCCGGGGCAGGACTTCTCCATACAGATTGCCTATGGAAAGGCATGTCATTTGCCTGGGGAGCTGGAACATCGAGCTTTTGGGCTGTGAGAAAAAAAAAAAAAAAAAAAATCTGAATGGAGGGAAAAAATGCAAAGTGCAAAGGAAAAAATCGAGGTGAGAAAATAAAATTAAGTACATTACAAGAGCTCGCGCGATGGCTCCGTGTCACGGAGGCAAGCCCGTGTTGCACTCACACATGTTGAGGGCCTATTCTGGATTTTTTAAAATCCGGAATGCTCCCCCGCTGATGGCTCCCTTGTCACGGAGGCAGTGCTCCGGTTGCACTCGTGACGCTGTGGTTATTTCGCTCGGTCACTCGGTTCACCGGGTAACCCGCACAAAAACCCCTTTTATACCCCAATTTCTTTCATTTTCTTCCCACTTTCCCATTCCCTCCATGTCCCACCCCAAAACTCTTCCTCCCCCAACGTGACACGGACTCCAAGGATTGAATTTCAAGTTTTCTTCGATTTCATCAAAGTAAAGGTATGTTCTTGAATTTTTCTTCATCATTTTTGCTCAAATTTTCACTTAAACATGTTTAGTGATTAAACCTTGCCCTATGAAAATGAGCTTGAATTCACTTCAGTTATGATCAATAATGTTCATACTATCGTTGTGAATATATGAACTCAATGATTGCATGTTTTATTGAATTCTTGCGAAATTGGTAGCTAGGGTTGAAGATGGAATAGGAAGAAGACTAAAATTCTTGAAATGTTGAAAAAAAAATTGCCAGCATGTTGGGTGAAGTGAAATGTATCTAGTGATTGATGTTGAGTATGCTAAGTTAGAAGAGGAATTTTCGGGAGAATGCAATTGGAGAACTACATCGGTTGTTGAAAATTTTGCTAAGTGCTATGATGATGAAATGGAATCGATAGAGAAATTTTTATTCATTGGACGGCTTGAGTAGTACATAGTAATTTGTTCCCATCAACTTATATGAATGCACTAAGCATGTTGAATGGTAAGAATGGCAAAATCATGCATGTCTTGTCAAATTGTTTTGATTGCGGCTAAAGACTAAGTGTGGGGTGAGCCAATTATACCCAACCTTAGTTGTAGCTAATTATGACTTGGGTACAACATTGAGACTGGGATGTTTGAATGTACAGGAACAAAGTCAGGTAGACAAGACAAGGGCAAGGGTGCATCCACATCGGGCGCCAGTAGAAAGAGAGTGAGATTGGGAACAACAGTTCCAGCAGCACCAGCGGTTCCTAGAGGTCAAATGCCGACAATGGCGAAACCAGATGGGTGACCGATGAGGGCTAGCGGTATGCTAAACATAAAGAAACCAAATACTTTCCGGAGGAGCAAGATAGCACAGAACTGTTGGCACAGGAATTCCCACGGATTGTACATAGGATTGACACCGCTGGGCTAAACTTCATCTTCGAAGAGCCCAGGAGTGCCACCTCCATCTTATCCGGGGAGTTTTATGCCAACTGGAACCCGACCTTACGTTACCACACCGGCCAAACCGAGGGCAAAAAGGTCACTTTGAGCCCCATCACTTCTGAATGCGATCCTGGGGAACGAGACACAGACGCTCATATCGTCCGCCAGATGAACATCACTCCACTTTATGTGGACATCATACGCACCTCTATGTGGAGCCCGATCGACAACCAGATGGGTTAGGCACAAGGAGAGAGTCTACTATCAGACATTCCTACTCTCAGATGAACAGGAGGCCCGAATTTGGATGAAGATTGTGTGTTCCTGCCTGATCCCGGGGTGCACATGACAGATGTCACCCAGGATACGGTGCTTGGCGTATGCCCCGGCGAGTGGCTTGAAATCATGTTGGGGCGGTGATCATCTCCGCATGAAGAGAGCCCGACCGCACGTGGGCATAGATACGCCCGGTGGTCTCTTACCACGTTCATGAGGTGCCACGATATTAAGAAGGAGGCCCTGATTACATCCTACAGATCGGCTGCCGCCTTTGGATGTCACCAAAACCAAGGCACCTAACACTACTTATGGCCTACTACACTCAGCCGAGTGACATGCTCGGGATGATCAAGATAGTGCCCCATGCATGTGATGCAGATGCTGTAGCCAGTGCATCAGTGGGAGGCCAGCAACGGAGGATGAGTTGTGGCAGGTCGAGTTGGATTACCCATTCGGTGAGAACGCCTGTGCTTTATGAAGAGTGGGGCCCACATTTATGGAGCCCGTGGATGATGATGTCCCTAACGATGAGGAGAAACATCGGGAGGACTCAGATGTTGAGTCAGACGAGGACGGCGATGGCGATTCTGATATGGGAGATGAAGCACGGCACCAAATGAAGAAGTTGAATACTGATTGATCGTGGAGTTTCACCACCCAACTCAGGGATATGTTGAAATTATGTGAACACTCGGGGACAAGTTCTGCTTAAGTGTGGGGCAGTAGTTAAGTTCCAGCTGCTTTGTTTGTGTTTTTTTTTTAATTAAAGTAATAATTATTTTTGGTTTTTTATATTTTTATAGTTTTAATTAATTTGGTGTTGTAATGAATGTTGAGCTACCGTGTGTTATGTTGAGATATCATGGTATGTTGTGTAAATATTTTCAAATTAGTATTTTTATCTTTCTATCAAAATTTTTAAATTTTTGGTTGAATTTCTTTGGCGTTGGGTTTCTCGGCTTTTTTTTCCGGTGCTTTTACCGAGAATCATCCCATTGAACCGAAACGTAGATAGTGACCGCTCCCTATGATGGATGGATGACGACCGCCTTTAGGGAAATCCGTAGCTTATAAGAGTAGTTTTTTTTTTGTTGAATTTCTTTTATGTTGGGTTTCTCAACTTTTGTTTTTGTTGCTTTTACCGAGAATAGTCCCATTGAACCGAAGTTCCAGATAGTGACCATTCCCTATGATGGATGGATGACGCACTGCCTAAGGAATCGTAGTCGATAGGAGAAGCTTTTTCTTTCTTTCTTTCTTTGTCCTGGCTTACCAAATGTGTCACTACTTCATGGTTCGAATTCTTGTTATGTTGTACATGATATTAAGATGCGAAGGTGATTCGTATGAAAGCATGCAATAAACATGTTGAGATACCTAGGCCATAGAGCCCGATTCGATTTGATCGAGGCTTCTTTTCACTTCCTACTCACGATTGTGGAATATTCTATGAATATGTCTTGAGTTGAGCATGTGCAATGAGTGAGGTGAGGTTTCAATATTCCATGCTATTATGTAGTGTCTAGAACTTGCCCGGTGTGTGTACTAAACGAAATGAAGGATGTGTATTGTACGAGAGGATGTAGGCATTTCTTTGAATAAACTCAAAAGTTTCTCCATTATCAGACTTACCTTGAATGTACATCCTAGTTAGCCCCATTGAGCCTTAGCCTATTTTTTTCTTTATTTGAAGAGGTACAAACTAAGTTAATCCCTTCGCTTTCATTAGCCGGAATTTGATCCATAACTCTTAAGCGCCAAGAAAAACAATTTTCCCACAAAGGTAAAGGAGTGAGAATTGTGAAACGGAAGGAAAGCGGAAGTTGTGAAAGTTAAAGAAAGGTCAAAGGTGCACTTGCTGAAATAAAAAAAATAAAGATGTATAACTAATCTTTGCTAGTAAGTTGAGTGTGCTAAAAGAAATTGGAACAAAAACAAAGAAAAAATTTCAAGAATGAGAGGATGGAGGAAGAAACAATGCCCGTAATGAAGGTTGATGTATTGAAGAGCGCTTAAGGAAGCTAGTTGGTATTATTGGTTATCCCAGTATTTATTAGTTCAGCCATTGAGCAATCCGTTAAGTCCTACGTGATCTTACATCACGCGCCCTATATTAGTGGAGTAATACACTCTGGAGTGCAAGCCTATGGGTCATGCATGATACATGTGAATTCTTTGGGAGAGAGAGAGCCAATCGTATTCATAGACTCCCATGTAGTGCTTTGGAAATCTTATGATGGCAAATGGGGTAATTATCTTGTGTTGTGAGGGCACATGCTTGGAGAGATATATTAAATTCGTGTCGGATGTCTTAATTAGTTGATTTGGTATAAGTTTGCCGAGATCGAGAATCGATTCGTGAGTTTAGGAGATCTTAATGTGATGTACTTCATTGTATTGATGATACCATGCATGTTTTCTTGATGATTCGCATATTAAATAATCGGTATATCTGTAGCTTGGAATGGTCGAGCCAATGTAGCTACGCGTGAGTACAATTGCATGAAATGTGAGAGTATTGTTCGAGGACGAACAAGGTTCTAAGTGTGGGGTAAGTGATCTTGGGCAGAATTGCATGCCCAAGTGACACTCAAATGCTTCATTTCGACTTTTTATCTATCGTTATGTGTACATTCTCATGATTCTTAGTTAAATGAATTTATAACCAACATGATTAGTGCTGTTTTAAGGGTAAAAGGAAATTTTGGGAAGCTAATATACATGTTATGAAGAGCGGGAATGGACTTGGAAACAAGGAGTGGAAATGACAAGGTAGAGCAGCAAAGTAAGGGCTCCGCGATGGAGCCATTTCACGCTGCCATCACGGAGGTATTTTGCCTCGGACGAATTAATTTTGTCAAATTCCAATGGGAGGTTTGCTACCTCCGTGACACGGAGGCGCTGCTCGCGATGCACTCAGGTCACGTTGAGTACAATTATCCGGAACCTCAAGTTCCAGTGAAGGTGGTGATATACCGTGGCACGGAGGCAAGGCTCCGCGATGCGATCCGTGCCACATTAAGGTGCAATTACCTGGGAGCCAATTCCAGTGAGGGTCCGCGATACCGCCGTGGCATGGAGGAGTGCTCCACGATACACTCGTGCCACGTTGCTTGTTATTCGGGAAAAATTTCAAGAGTATAAATAGCACCATTAGGTTTTATTTTAAACATTCTAACTTGGTTGAGCAAGAACGTGGGTTACAGGCAGTTGAGAGGACAAAAATTCTAGGTTCTTCTCTTTCTTTCTCTTTAATCTCAATTGTTTGTATGAATTCTACTTATTTGATGATGATTAATCCACAAATGAGTGGCTAATTCACTCTTGCTGAGGTTAAGAATTGTAGAGGATTGTAATTGTTGATCATTTCAGTTTCATCTTTTCTTAAATGGTTGTTCTATCAATTCTTGTTTTTACTTCATTAATGTACCAATGTTAATGTATATCTAGAATTCCAATTTTGATTTTGAAAAGAAAAGAAATTGGACAAACATGTGAATTTGTAGGATATGATCTTTTCTAGCTGTAAAATTGTGAAAGATTTACATTCAGAATAGAAATATATCTAAAAGTCTTATTAGTCTATTAAGGAATCGGTTATGTATGGCTAGAGCATGAAATTCTTTTATCAGAGAAATGTAGATTATGGTTCATGATTCCTAAATTGGATAGGAGTCGAAAGATCCAATCCATAGGCAATAATTTGACCAGCAACCGAAGAAAATTAGTTGAATTGAATTGATAAATTACTTCCCTGCATGTTTGTTTTAACCTCAGTTTGCTCATTTCTATTGTTCAGACTCAACTTATAATCTTGACTTAGATTCTCATTACTTAGTAAACTTAAACCTAAAAAATTATTTATTTGGTTGTCTGCATTCATAAAGACATAGTTCACTGACACTTAAGTTAATTAGTACCGTAGTTCAGTCCCTGTGGATCGATACTGGCTTGAATTAAACCACTTTACTTTGCTCGACCACGTGCACTTGTGTGTAGTTACCACAATGTAACGTATCCACTAACTTGGACTCCTAACCGGGATAGTCTATGAACATCTTTCGTTGACTCCTTCTTTCCTTCCTAAACAGTAGTCACACTCCCTCTATAGACCGTCGGCTTAGGGAATCAGCCACCACATCGGCTTACTCGGGTGATACAATGCCACTCATGTCATAGTTCCTTTTGAGTAATTCCAACCACCTTCTTGATCCGCATTTCTAGGTCCTTCCGGCTAAACACACACTGAACGCTCTTGTGATATGTCAACACATCCACGTGGGCCCCATAAAGGTAATGTCTCCAAATTTTTAGCGCGAATAATACCGCTGTTAACTCCAAGTCATGAGTTGATAATTCCTTTTCATGAACTTTGATCTTTCCGAGACATAGGCTATCACTTTTCCCCACCGCATCGTAACTCAATTGAGTCCAACTCGAAACATCACACAAACAACCAATCCATCTGATCCTTCCGGCAAGGTTAAAACTTGAGTGGTAGTGAGTCGAGTCTTCAAATTTCGAAACACTTTCTACATTCCCATCCTAACACCGAAATTTCACCTTCTTCTCCCCGAGTTAACTTAGTCAAAGGAGATCGGCATGAGGAGAAAAACCTTCCACAAACTGTCGGTAATAACCTACCAAACCTAGGAAACTCTTGATTTCAATAGTAGGAGAGGTAGGTCTGGACTAATCTTTCATGGCTGCTATCTGTGAGGGCTCACTTGTATTCCTTCACTGATACCACATGACCTAAGAAGGTCATGGACTTTAAACTGCACTGCGACTTGCTGAACATGGCGAACAACCGGTCAGTCCCCGAGTGTTTGCAATGCTAATCTTAGGTGATTTGCATGCTCTTCCTCATTTTAGTAGTATACTAGAATGTCATCGATAAATAAAATGATGAACATATCTAGATAATGTTTGAAGACCCTGTTCATTAAGTCAATGAAGGCTGCTGGGGCGTTTGTTAGCCCGGGCGACATTAACACAAACTCGTAGTGACCATATTGAGTTCTGAATGCTGCTTTGGTATGTCACACTCTCTGACCCTTAACTGATCGCTACTCCGACTTGGAGGTTCATTTTGAGAAGAACCGGCTCACTTAAGTCGGTCAAAAAGGTCGCCAATTTCGGGTACGGGATACATGTTCTTGACTCGTGACTTTGTTCACTTGACGGTAATCTATGCACATTCTGAGGGTACCATCCTTCTTACGCACGAATAGCACTGGGGTGAGATGTTGGGTCTAATAAAACCCTTGTCAAGAAAGTCTTTTAGCCGCTCCTTCAACTTTAAGCTCGCCCGAAGCCATTCTATAAGGAGGGATACATATTGGTTGAGTATCGTGGGAGGAGATCTACTGGGAAGTCTATTTCATTCAAGGGGAACTCTTAGAAGATCTCACAAACACGTCTGGGAAATCTCTCGACTCACTGACCGACTAGGATAGTTGGGGTCCTATTGGAATCCTATTCCCAAACCAAATGATATATACATTCTTGGAGATGAGTTTATTGGCCTTAAGGCAGGAAATAAACCTACCTTAGGCGCCGAACTGCTACCCGTCCATTCTAAGACTAGTTCATTTGGAAACTGAACTTGACAACTCTAGTTCGCAATCAACCGAGGCATAGCAGAGTGTAACTAATCCATGCCAAGGATAAGGTCAAAATTGACCATGTCTAACTCTACAAGATCACTTGAATAACTTTACTTAGGACCGAGACAGCAGCTTCTATACACCACTGCCCTAACTACTGCTTAACGTGGGTGGAGAGACTGAGAATGGTTTTGAGTACTCTAGACCGATATTAAATCGACTCAAGTATGGTAGGAAGTCATGAATGAAAGAGTGGCTCCTGATCTAGAGGGCATATAGGCTCAGATGAAAGAGATGTAACATACCCGTGACTACGTCGTGAGCTCTCCTGATCCCGATGGGAAGACAGAGCATAAAATGATTTTTGACGTCGACTGTCATCCATACCTGATGTGTTAGCCTCGATGGGAAGTCGACTGCTGGGAGAAGATTATGTAAACTGGGTGGATTGTGGTCTCCCTCGCCTGGCTAATGGGAACTCCCTGAGCCGATATCCGAGCTGTCCACAACAAAAACAACCCTCTCGACCCTGAAGACACTTTGTCGGGTGGTCCCTACAACACTTGGGACAAGATGGATACTTTTTCCCGGTACTATGGGCCTGAGATTGAGTGCTAGATTACCCACCCCTCCAATCCCGATGGGACCCAGAAGGCTGGGCCGGTGAAACTAGGTGTCGGGGCTCACACTGTCGCTGCAGCTGTTGCTGTGGGCGGCTACTACCAGACTCAAATGGCTAATGTCTGAATGGCCAGTCCTTGCCCGCTTGTTCTTCTGCTCCATATCCTTCAGCTTTTCAGCCTCAATATACTAGGCTTAGACAATCAAGCCGAGAGGTCCATATCCTTAATCAAGACGTGCCCCGCACTTTGGAGGACTGCCAGGTTCGACACCCCATTCACAAATTTCAGCATGCGAGCCCTTAGCTTGGCTACCGTCTCTGGAGCATACTTAGATAGCTGAGTAAACTCCAGAACATACTCCTCCATGGTTCTGTTGTTCTGTCTCAAATTTATGAACTCGACCATCTTTGCCTCCTCGCCTCCCGCGAGGGAAAAACCTAATCCAAGAAAGCTTTTGTGGAACTCGTCCCACTCCACTAGTCTTGCTCTCGTTGGCCACCCCTCTTCCACTATTCATACTTCAGACCCGAGCTACCCTTTAACTGTAGGCATCTAGGTCAGCACTCTCGTAAGAGCTAACACCTATAATGCGGGTGATCTTCTGATCTCTTACACGAACTCACATGGGGATCCTCCCATACTTTGGATCCCTGAAAAGATGGAGGGATCAATAATGTCCCGCACCCGCAGCTGCTGTGACCTGCTGGTGTTCAATGGTACCACCTTCTAGTTCACCTAGTTGGTGACTTTTTGGGCCAGCAATTGAAATGGCTACCAATTGAAATGGCCACCTTTAATTTGGCGGTAGACATCAATCATCTTGAGGAGCTGTCGGGGAAGCAAGTCGGGAAGGTCTGTTGGCGTTATCTGGCCCTTCTTCCGTTACCGCGTCTAGGAGTGCATGGTTCACTAAAATGAAATAGAGCACTAATTAGAAGGGCATTTGGAACTTAATGCACGATAAAGAGTATGAAAAAAGAGTTTTCTAATAACATCTCGTAGCCTCCTCGTTATAAGTGTGGTGCACTTCACACCCATAAAAAGGACTCTACTCGATGTCGGCCTGCACTATCTCGGGTGGGGTACTTCAAACCTAGGCTCTGATACTAAGTTTGTCCCACCCCAGCCTACATCCTGGGCGTAATACGGTACTTGAACCCCGGTCTATCATGCACCGGGTATTCCGAGTAAACAAGCACAACGAAAAATTTTAAAATAATAACATAAAGGTATTTTGGGGAAGTTTAAAATAAAATATAAAACTTGAAAACTGAACATCTATAGGTTTAAAAGCCTTCTAACTAATGAGTTACTAGGACAAGCCCCTCACTAATTCTAAGCCTCAAGTAAAACTACAACTTACTATAAGAAAATGAAAATAAGGCCCTCGAATCATGAGGACTCACACTTAATCTGGGGTTGAGGAGGAGCTGAAACGTGGAGAGTAACGTTGTTGGATTTGGGAACCTGCAACCGTATCATGAAACGATACAAGATAAAAGTATGCGTCAGTAATTTAAATGTATTGAGTAAGTGAGAGACGTATAAAATAACGGAAAGAACTAGCAACCGAGCTAAAATGGCACAGAAAAACGACGAACTGAAAATACCGAAACCGAAATAACTAAAATATAACCGATATGGTCGATAATATTCCAGATGATGGTCATAAACATGCCCTATGTCCAAATGCCGTAGCCTGACACTATACCAAACTGGATCTAAATTGAACCTGAACTGAGAGATCTGAGAGTGACTAAACTTGCTAGTGGAAGAGTCTATAACCATAATATAACTACGTTAGCTAGATGTGGAGTCTCGATTTATACATCCCACCGGTAGGACCCACATACCTTCCTAGGGCTTAAAGTCATGAACTGGGTGATCACAAAAACCAAATAATCAAAGCCAAGTAATATTGTAACCTACATTGGCAACGTAGTTATGAGAACCTAGGTGCGCTAGAACCCCGACCTGGCCAAAAGTTGGTGTCCTACTCCTACCGGAAAAGCAAATTGAAACTACTAGGCTGATAGCTCAAAACTGGGGTCCAAGACTAGTTAGGGGCATATAATTGAAAACCTCGAGAGCCTTATCGTATTCAGATTCTGAAATCGAGTTCTACACTAGTTAGAGCTGTTTATCTAGAAGCTGAATAAACTATGAACAAACTGTGACTGAATTGGGTCCTAGGGCTGTTCAGAGCTATATATCTAAAATGTCACATCTGTCTAATGGACCAAAACTAGATTCTGAGTCTGATTCTGATAACTCGGAGGCACTACTGACACCATGGGAAGAGACTGAGTCAAACTAATCACTTGAAATTTCAGAATAGTTCTGAAGAGGTTCTATTTTCTACTGAACTTAATTACTAAGCAGCTAATAGAGACTCCCACTCATTCCAACAAATATGGGAATTTCATTATATGAAGATATTTCAAGAATTTTAAAGGAGTTTCATCCAACAAGGGTAAAATCATTCATCTCAATAAGAATAATTGCTCATATATATATATATATAATACGAATTTCTAGGATTATTCAGCCCACTACATACTTTGCAAATTAGACGAAATTTAATATGCCATAATCTTTACTTGAAAATTTAGGGCTGAAAATCATCTTGGCAAGAACTACAATAATTTACTTATGAATTGATGAAGATCATATAAGTACAAACATGGATAATAACCCAATTGAAATTAATGAAAACCAACATGAAAATCTCTTCATATTTGAAAATTTCAAGGCTAAAATTGATAGAGAAAAAAACAAAGAAGGATTTTGGGGGCACAAGGGAAGAACTACTCCCTTGTTGATTTCCCACATACCTAACTAAATCCTTTCGAGAAGAATCTGGAACTGTTGCAAGAGATGAGAAGCCCTAGTATTTCTTGGAGGGTTCTTGAAAGGAGAACTTTTGATGTTTCTGAGAACTGAGAGTGAGGAATGAGGAATGAACCATTTTTCCCCACTATAACATCTAATAATATTACTAAAACGCATATAGCTTAAATCTTGGGTTAGTAGAAAATTACTAAATAGCCTCTTTAAAAATTTGTTGGGAAAAACTGTCAGGTGCCCTTAACGGGTGACCTAATAGGTTGTGGTGGTCGACCATGACCTGCGGTCACTCCCCGCCAAGTACTCTATCTAGTCTCCCGAGTAGGTCACCAAGGAGGACTCCAATGAGTCGGACACTAACCATGACTCGTGGTCACCACTCATGACCACACTGGCCACACTTCTCAAGATTAAATTCTAAGCTTGGGTAACGGGTCACCTAATGAGTCGCTACTACTACCGACGACTTGTTGTACACACGTTAGGTGCACTGGCTAAAAATTGATTAGTGTTGGCAACGGGACATAACGAGTCATTACTAGGACCACGACTCCATTCCCTCTCCTCACCCATCAAATACACTACCTCTCCGATAATATCCCCAACTAAGGCGTGACCACGAGTGAATCAACGGGAAGTGGTCCGTGACCACGAATGAAGTCTCTCATTGGGTGTATTGCTTCTTATTTTAAATACTGAATCCTTCTTCTCACGACTCCACCTAAAAAGTCTTTGGGTCTCAATGACTCGTCAAGTGAGTCTTTCTGTAGCACTTCCGCAGCTTTTCCGCATTTCCTAATTTAAGTCCTGAATTAGATTTTGAGTTTCTCGGGGAATTACAACATAGTAAGGCTATATCCTATGCTTTTAGGTCGCTGAAAGTCCATGAGAAGAACTATCTGACACCCGATCTTGAGTTGGCGGTAGTAGTATTTCGTAGGTACGCGCTGCTCGCAGAGATATAAATTCACATCAAAGAAGGTGGTTAGAGCTTATTAAGTATAAATCATCCGCAAGGCTAACGTGGTGGCAGACGCTCTTAGCAGGTGCTTTCATGTACAGTGTGACCTTGTAGATGAGGAGAGGAAAAAGTTAGTAAAGGATGTGCATCGGCTTGATGACTAGAAGTTCGTCTTGTTGACTCGACAAATGGTGGTTTCATTGTTCGTGATTGGATCAGAATCTTCCTTTGGTGATTAAAGTCAAGGCTAGAAAGATGAGGATCCTATTTAGGTAAATTTGAAAGAAGTATCTTAATCAGAGGGTGGAGGTTTTTCCTAAGGGGAGATGGTACTACGATATCGGGCCGCTTGTATGTACCACTGTGTTGAGATGTCTTGAGGGAGTAGATGTTGCATGAGGCTCATGGTTCTGTATATTCCATACATCCAGCCACCAAGCATGCACAAAGGACTCTGATGAAGCTTATTGGTAGAATGGGCATGAAGAAGGATATAGCTGAGTTTTTGGCCAAGTATCCGAATTGTTAATAGGTGCAAATTAAGCATCAAAGACTTGGAGATGTGCTTCAATACATTAGTATTCCTCTGGAAGTCGGAGAAATCAATATGGACTTCTGTTACAGGTTGTTCCGCACACGTTAATAGTATGACCCTATTTGGGTGGTTGTAGACAAACTATCGGCGACTTATTTTGCACATAAATCAATGTATACTGAGAGTTAGTTCGGCTGTATGGAGGCCTTGTCCATCATATCGTATAGAGGTACTCGCTTTGGGAGATCATTTCAAAAGAGACTTGCTACTCAGTCAAGCTTAGCACAACTTTTCTCACTCGCAAACCAATAGTCAGGTTGAATGACCATTCAGACTTCTTGAGGACATTTTGAGAGCATGTGCGGATTGATTTCAAGGGTAGTTTGGATGATCATTTACCTCTCATCAAGTTTTAATATAACAACAACCTGCCATTCCAAAATTCAGATGGCTCCGCTTGAGGCTCTTTGTAAGATGTGTAGATACTCCTATTGGTTTGTTCGAAGTCAGTGAAGCTACATCAATAGGACCGGATTCACCTATGATGACACGGAGAAGGTTCATCTTATAAGGGAAAGGCTGGTGGCCAGCTAGAGAGTCGCCAAAAGTCCTATGCGATGTGAGAGGAGAGCTGAGTTCGAAGTTGATGATTGGGTGTTTTTAGCTGTTTCATGAAGGGAGTGATGAGGTTTCTGAATGAAAGAAAACTCAATCCATATTATGTTGGCTCGCAGGATTGTGAGATGTTTGGCAAAGGGTGGCCTATGAGTTAGAGTCGCCCTAAGAATTGGCTTCAATATATCCAGTTTTCATGTTTCAAGTGCATGGGTGATCCAAATCTAGTTGTTCCAGTAGATAGCGTAGGTGTGAAGGATGCAGGCTTAGCACAGAGTGTTCCATTTGAAATACTTGATCTTGAGGTTCGGAAGCTAAGAAACAAAGAGGTATCTTCAAGAAAGCTTTTGTGGAGGAATCAACATAAGCGAGGAGCCATAGAAGCTGAAGTAGATATGATAGCTAAATGCCCGCATCTATTCCCTTCCAGTTCAGTTCTAGCTTGAGGTACCGCTTCCTCCTTCGTACTCTATTCAAAGCTCATGTTTAGTTCATGTGTCCTAGTTTTTTTTTATGGCTAATGTTGTCATGCCCCCACCTCGGGAGGCATGGATCGGCACCTGTGCCCTACTAGGACTCTGGATTGCTGGATTGTTGAGCCTGAGCACTTCTGATGTTAGCTGGCTCTAACTCTGAATTCATAAAAATGACGAGCTATATAAGAGCCGTAAATACAGCCTTCGACCGACAAGGTCTATAGCCACCAGTAGGAATATAACAGCTAACTAGGAACAACTGAACATGAAGGAACCTAGTGGGCTGACAAGGTCACCAAGCTGTCTAGTTATATCTGAGACATGAAAACAAGTATCAAAACTACTATGTGACTCGACAAGGTCACCAACTCACCAACCGAATAAGGCCCCACACGGCCGATACAAACTCTACCACAGGGAATATATATATATAATTCCAAGCCTCTAAGAATAAGATGATGGTCAGGAAAGGCCCCGGCCTACCCATACTAAATAATAAAAGAAAGTACCCTCTGTCTTTCAGGCTCCGGATGAAAGGAGTTGAAGGCTCAGATTGATCGAACTATGAGGGGCCTAATCCTCGTCTAGGTGTACTTCCTGCAGGCAAGTAATACAATGCTCTAAACGGGCATCAGTATCGCTGGTACTGTGCATGCAAAGCAACAACTGGAAATAACTGACAACAAGTAGTATAACTGATAGAATTCAAATAGAAAGAAATAGATTATAATCGATCGAAAGTATGAGTTCAAGACTGTCCTCAACTATACCGGGAAAGCAAGAGGAATTATACTCGCACGTGGCATCTTCTACTATCTATCTATTTATAACTAACATAACATGGCGTAATATAGCATAAATATACGTAATATCGCACACATAAAACCTTACCTGGCCCCCATAAGCCGGAACGTACAACCAACACGCAATCTATGCCCCTACCCCGTCATCCCATCTCCCCTAGTACTGAAGCATCCTGCCGGTCCCCTTGGGTATGCACTTAGGCCCGTTGAGCCCCTGACGCAGAGCACTGTACCTGAGTCCGGAGGACTCCTAAAATCAATACCTCTGGGCGTACCTGCTCGACGGGGGTGTATAAAAGCCAACTAAGGAAAAAATATGGGAAACCTGCATCCCGCCTGCCTCTAGGGGACGGCATGCTACCAGAGCAACGTATCCTCACCGTCTGGCGGACGAGTCGATACAGCTATTAACCCTAGCAGTCATGATGCTAGGATAATCCAGCCCAAAACAATATAGCAAGTCTCAGCGATAATACTAACCGCATACAACAAATGCCGAAACTAATGTGTATTGTGTATATATATAATACATGCTGAAACTGATAATGGCATATATATAATTTCTGTCATACTGTGCTAAATCTGATACTGAAACAAGATATAAAATTGCCTATGGTAAACGTGATTTACCATTTCTATCATGCTGCAAATTCATATTGCTTACTATTCTATTTCTTAAATACTTTAAGGTGAACTTATATTGTTTTATTAAGTTTCTTGCTGAATATGATAATATCCTGACATATTTACTAAATTACATATTGAGCATACTGTAATGTTTCTGAAACTTTCTACTAGAATTTATACCAGTTTTCTCTACCGGAACTACTAACTTGTCGGAAGAAACTAGCTTCACATACCTCAATTGTCACTTTCTTCCGACCAATTGGCTAGCTCGGCTAATATTTAGCTATTTCTCCCAACTGCATTCATATTCACGAAGGAATAGAATTAATTCTATCAATATATAGAAAGAAAACTATACTTGATGTATACCTACTTCCTATTCTCTTCAACTTATCGAAGAATGGCCGAAAGCTCGCTATTTCTCGCAGGTCCAGAAGGGAGAAATACTTACTTTAGTGTTGGGAGTGTATTACACTAGTTTGGAGTAGTTCCACTACTTTGACTCAGCGGGTCGTAGCTGCCGGACGATTCTTGCGAAACTAACTCCACAGAAATGTTCTCTCGCCGCTTATACTTCGGCTCGGTATCTAAAGATTTGAGTTTGGACCCGCGTTTGACGGCGTAATCGGATGAATTTCTACCTCAAACCCTTGTCCCTTTTCTGTTCTGGTCGCTCACTGCTTAAAAGAAATAAAAATAATGAAATTAAAACGAAGTGGGGGATTTATATACTTGGGCCCGGACAGCCCTCCGGCACGCTGGCTATCAAGGAGGGACAACCTTCGTGGCACACGTTGTCACGGGAGGGGGTCTGCCTTCTTCTTGCGACGCTTCAACGTGGCGCTTGTCTGGTCTTCCCCCGGGCCTTTTTCTAGCATGTATGGCACCCTAAAACTCTTAACCAAGATGCGAATAGTGCCATATAAATGTCAAGAATTTACAGGGTGTAACATCCTCCCCCTTAAGAACATTCGTCCTCGAATGTAAACTTCGCTCGCAGGAAGGACGCTAGCTTTTTCCCAGCAAAGGTACTGTTTACAGCTCAATCTCGACTTACTCTAGAAAAATTTTGCGTAGTTTCAAAAGAATATGGACTATCTCAAAAAGCCGTAAAACTCGTAAAAGTCCAATACCAGTAGTCCACACAACACTATAACATTTAGTTTACTCAACTGAAGTTAACACATCTCACTTAAAACACATAAATATAAAGCAACAGTAATAACAACATACCTCTCTAGCTGACTAAGTCTTAAATAACCTGAGATATCTATTTTTCATATCTTCTTCTTTCCCAAGTCATTTCCTCTCGGTTTCTGTTACACCATAATACTTTGACTGAAGCCACATCTTTAGTTCAATCTACGAATCTGTCGGTCTACTGGCGGCTACTAGAAACTTTTCATACGCCAACTCTTCGGTAACCTAAACATCATAGACTAGAACAATTCTAGAGGGATCTCCTATGCATTTCCTCAAAGATTGATATGTGGAAAATCGGTGACAGATTCTAATTATTGAGTGTAAGTTTAACACATATGCCACTTGGCCTATTCATTACCGAATTTGATATGACCAACAAACCTTAACGAGCTTACCTTTCTTGCCGAATCTCATCACACCTTTCATAGCTAAAACATTCAAGAATACCAATACCACGTTAAATTCCATGTTCCTGCACCGCACGTCAGCATACGATTTCTGGCGGCTCTGAGCAATCAGTAAACGTTCTATGATGTTTTACTTTTTCTTCCGATCGATGAATAATATTTGGCCCGATCAATGTTGATTCTCCCGCGTCAAACCTACTAGCCAAGGACTCCGGCACTTCCGCCCATACAATGCCTTCGTAAGGTGCCATCCGACTGTTAGGCTGGGTAACTTTTGGCTTAGGCGAACTCAATAAGCGGTAGATGTCCATCCCAGCTACCTCCGAACTAAATACACATGCTCGCAACATATCCTTGAGCGTTTGAATGGTGCGTTCTACCTGCCAATGTGTCTGAGGATGAAAAGCTATGCTTAGGGTAACCTGCGTCCCCAAGCCTCTCTGAAATAATTGCCAGAATTTAGCTGTAAACTTTGCCCCTCTGTCGTAGATAATTGACAATTGAACACCATGAAAACTGACTATTTCTTTAATATACAACTCAACAAACTCTCAACCGAGTAGGTAACTCTAACCGATGTAAGTGAGCTGATTTTCATCCGCCCACTATCACCCATTATTGAGTCATATCGATGCCTAGTGAGGGGTAATCCTGCTACAAGATCCATATTTACTGCTTCCCATTTCCATAGAGGAACAACTATATCTTGAGTCAGTCCACCTGGTTTCCCGGTATTCCGCTTTACCTCGCCGGCGCTTGGAACACTCGAGCTACAAATTCTACTATCCTCTTCTTTTTATTCCCGGCCACTAGTAAATTCCTTTTATAATACAGCACATGTTCAGTAAACCTGGTGGAGAGAATAATGGGCATGATGTACCTCGTCCATAATCTGCAGGCGAAGCCCTGCAACGTCTGGAACACAATGGAGATATTTATATTCCACACTCCATCCCTGTCATCCACACACACACACACACACACACACAAATATGCCTTCATCTCTCCTCAAGGAACTTGCTTCCGAAGAACCAAGCTAGATCTTCACTGCCGTTCCTTTACATCCACAACTAAAGTCGACACTGCGGTATTTTGATTATCATCTGCTTCCCTATTTCTTAAGCACAACAGCTAGATCAAGAGCCGATGCAACTCGGCCAATTCCCGCCGCTCGAAGCCGCATGTATGCTAACCTCCCCACAGATTCACGGCTGAGGGTATCTGCTACTACGTTCGCCCTCTTCCTGGGTGATACAGAATATTCACATCATTGTCTTTCAACAGCTCTAACCAGCGACACTGCCGCAAATTCAACTCCCGAAGCTCGCTCTCATGCCTCACCCAATCGAAATTCTGTCGCTTCCGTGTTAGTTTAGTCGAGGTGCTGTGAAGGTGGAAAATCCTTCCACAAATCTTCTGTAGTACCCGACTAACCCTAGGAAATTGTGTACCTCGGTCGGAGTGGTGGTTCTAGCCATATTTTCACTACTTTTATTTTCGTTATCTACTTGTGTACTAGCCTCCGACACGATGTGATCCAAAAGGCTACCGAATTCAGCCGTACCACATTTAGAGAAGTTGATGTAACTGATGATCATACTTGTTTATTATAATGAAAACTAACAAGTAATTATTTGTATAGCTTGAGCCATCTGACCTTCTCGCCGCATGCTAATGCGTTACTCGCTACCGGAATAATCCGTATGACTCGCTCGTACACCAGTGCATGTATCTTACTGTGAGGATCCTGATAGTGATCATGATCTCTAAGGTAATAATCAAGCAATCACCGACAATCAAGCAATGACCAATGCGGAAGTAATCTAACTATGATCTAAATGTCCTACTCGGGCATTCGCAGCCTCTGCATAACTGTGGAGTTGTGGACAGCTTACTGCTTTGTTATTCTAATTAGACAATCAGAGAGCTGGCGAGTCGCATTTACCTCAGGCACCAGTCTCTGATCTTCACACTGAACCTACCAATTTCCTTGTCTTAGTAGACACTGTGCTAGACGAGTACTACCAATTCGTTATGCCTTGTTCAGATCCACCGGATCTATACTCGCGTTCTGAGAAATTCTTGGTCTTAAGGGAGTACCAGAAGACCGGCCTTCTCCTAAGACTCAGATTTGAATATCTTACGAGAATCAAGGCCGGGTACTCAGTCCGTCACTGACTACTGATGTGGACCCTTCGGGGGTACCCACGGGTTTGTCCAACTAGGACGGCTGGCTGACTTGCGGGGTGTCCTACATGATAACCGCCAAGTTGACTAAGGCCGAATCTCACCTACAAGGCCGAGGAAGAACGATGTACTTCCACCACTTAACATACTGAAGAATTCTGGTGTTGCTAACCTCTGGAGCATGGTTATTCGGTCTCTGTTTCTGGTTCTGTCACATGCGATAATGTTATTGGTCTTTAGGGGGATGCTTCCTCAGTGCAAAGTGCCAAACCGGGTCATTACAATTGCCCAACTGTGCCCGTAATCACCTAACCACCCGATTCAGGCTACTAACTCTTGTGAGCTTTTTAAGTCTAAATCTTGCCCCTATTGGCGAGGGGGGGTCCTACAGTACAATCTGTATATTCTTCCTAGCAGCTAACCAGAATCTGTGTGACTATAGCCCCTATTGGCAGCTACTCAAAGCATATCCGATATCTTTATATTTATCATATCAACAACTATATACAATCCATACCAATTTTATAGTAATACGTAATCTCTGGTATGCTTTACTGAATTTCATACTGCACATGATATAATGCTTCTTAAGCAATTTAATGATATCTCCGTCCTCTCGTACCATTTCATTGGATTTCATCCTATTCTGAAAGCAGCACACACATGCACTTTATCTATGATCTCGTTATTTGAAATTTTGCCACTTTACAACGTAGGGAATAACTGGAACTCTTATGGCCTTACATTGTATAATATTAAGGCCCGTAACTGTCTGTTGGACCTTGTCTCTGGGCTACTACAGATTGGCGTCTCTCGGTTGGCACCCTTACCTTTCTCCTAGTGGACGTACTCCAACATTCTAAACTACAATCTTACTGTCTCTTAGCTGTTAGTCCAAAGTTTAGTCCTTAATAAACAATGTTCTATCAATCTGGAGGTGATGCTGATTTCCCTCAAAATCTGGTATCTATGCTCTTCACCCTCATCTTCCTTAAACTAAGCTCTAGGTTCAAGGTATCTGATTTTACATTGTCAATAGTTACCTCGTCAAGTTTCAACCTATACTCTTCGACTTACGCCGACCCATCTTATTTCATATAATCTCTCTATCTTTCGATATCACAGCTAAGATTATAACTATTATCTTGCAGAATACCCGCCATCGTTAGCATGCTACGGCGGATTCGGCCTTTTTCTAACTTGAACTTGATTATTACCGAAGTCCATCACCGACGGATCTCCTACGCCCACTTCGAGTAAGCTAGTAGTCTTACTTGCTCTTCTTACTTATTACCGTGAGGGTCTGCACAACTTACGTAATCATAAGGGCTCCTTACTCTTTCTAACACTTTCTGGAATCAACCAATCAATCTTCACTTACTACTTACTTTGGGCAACATCGCCTCAATCCTTATGCCCTTTGCTATAGTGGAATCAAAACATAGAGGTGGGAATAATCTTTTCACGCAACAAAACGAAGACATGGAACTGTACCACATCTGAAAGGATGGTAGTGGTGGGATTCTGCATTTCCTCCCTTTCTCACATCTCTCTGATAATCTAATATTATCTATCATCTTAGTCGATCTATATATCTAACAAATAAATCAACTCATAGTGTACTCTTATGCTTCGACTTCCTACTTAAAGTTATAGAAATATACTAGGGATGCTAATGAAGAAGGTATCATATTGGTCCTATACCTCCCCCTGCTGTAGTTACCCAGTAACTGGCTCGTGCCCCTTCTCGCCGTTATATCCAATCTTCTCGCTCGTGATAGGGGTGTCACTTCTCTAATCTAACTTTGTATCTGTAATCAAAGAATATAGATAAGTTTTAGGGATTCAACTTACTGTACCGCTCTTATAGCATGACTGAATAAGAAGAAAAGAGTAACCATCCTATCATGCCTTGCAGCCTCCTGCCTATAGTATGTGGTGCACAACACATCTATGGCAAGATTCTACTTAGCACGGCTTGAAGACTGGGAACACGTGCACTGATACCAAGTTTGTCATGCCTCACCTGGGGAGGCATGACTAGCACCTGGGTGTCCTACTACGACCTGGACTGTTGGACTAGTTGAACCTAGCACTTCTGGTGCTAGGCTGGCTCTAACTCTTAATTCATAAAATGACGCGGCTATATAAGAACTATAAATATCAGCCCGCCCCAACAAGGCCTATAGCCACCTATAGGAATATAACAGCTAACCAGAACAACTGAACATGAAGGAACCTATACGGGCCGACAAGGCCACCAAGATGTCTACTTATATATAAGACATGAAAACAAGTATCAAACTACTATGTGACCGACAAGGTCACCACTACTAACCGAATAAGGCCCCACAAGGACGATAACCCTAACCACAGGGAATATATATATAATCTGCAAGCCTCTGAGAATAAAAAAGATGGTCGACAGCCCCGCCTACCCATACCGAAATAAGAGAAAGTACACCTCTGCCTTTAAGGCCCGGATGAAAGGAGTCAAGGCTATGTATCACCGACTCCGAACTACAAGGGGTATGCTCGGGCCTAGGTACCGCAGCAAGTAATGCGGCGCCCCAAACGAGCGTCAGTACTGCTGTAGTGAGTACTCAAAGAAACAACTAGAAATAACCGACAACAAGTAGAATAACCGAGAACTGAAGTAGAAAGACATAGACTATAATCGATCGAAAGTATGAGTTCAAGACTCCTCAACTATACTAAAAAGAAGTAGGACTCGTATTCTTGGTAATGTGGCATTCTACTATCTATCTATTTATAACTTACATAACATGGCATAATATAGCATAAATAGAATAACATAGCACACATAAACTTACCGCCCCCATAAGCTAGAAGGTACAACTAACACGCACCTATGCCCCTACCCCGGTCATCCCATCTCCCCTAGTAACTATAAGCATCCCGTCGGTCGCCTGGGTATGCACTTGGGCCCACTCGAGCCCCTGACTATAACTGTACCTGAGTCCGGGAGGACTCTTGAAATCAACATCTCGCGTACTCCGCCGACTCGGTTGTATAAAAGTCTAAACCGGGCCTACCAAGGCAAAATATGGGGAAAACCGGCATCCCATCTTCGTTCCCTAGGGATGGCATGCTACTCCGTAGAGCGATGTATCCTCTCCCTCAGGCGGACGAGTCGATACAGCTATTGATCCTGGGACGGTCATGGATGCTATAATCCAGCCTAAAATACGCTAAGTCTCAACCGATAATACTAATCATACGCATACAGTACGAAACTAATGATAGTAATGTGTATATATATTATACATGCTGAAACCGATAATGGTATATATATAATTTCGCCATACTCGTGCTGAATCCGATACTGAAACAAGATGTGATATTTCTACTGAGAATCATGCGGTATAACTAAGTTTCATGGTAAACGTGATTTACTATTTCTTACATGCTTTCTAAAATTCATATTAAGCTACTAATTTATTTTTGAAATACTTATCATGAACTTATATTGCTTTACTAAGTTTCACCTGAACACGATAATATACTGATGTACTTTACTAAATTACATATTAGGCATGTTGTACTGTTTCCGAAATCCTTCATCAGAATTTATACTAGTTTGCTCTATCGGAACTACTAACTTGGCTGAGAGAAACTAGCTTCACATACCTAAATTATCGATTTCGACTTCCATCGGGCGTAGCTCGGCCAATATTTAGCTATTTCTTCCAACTGCATTCATATTAACAAAGGAATAGAATTAATTCTATCAATATATAGAAAAAAACCATACTTGGCAGTATACCTACTTCCTATTCTTCAACTTCTCGAAGAACGGCTGAAAGCTCGCTATTTCTCAAAGGTCCAAAAGAGAGAAATAATTACTTTAGTGTCGGGAGTGTATTAACACTAGTTTTGAGTAGTTCCGATTACTTTGACTCGGCGAGTCGCCATTCCCCTGACGATCTCACGAAACTAACTCCGCAGGAATGGTCTTCCGATGAGCCCGCAAGTGGCCGGATCGTGTAAGTAATATAGTGTAGCTCTTTTAAGAACCGGGAATGTCGAACCTGGCTGTGATTGGACTACAAGAAACTCTTCAAGTGTTAATTTACTAAAACCATAATAATGAAGACAACAGTGTAAAGAAGAGTTTTTATATTTTGGAAACTTTTTATACTAAAGTAAGATATTTATACAAGTGAGTCTCGAACTATGGATGAGCATGCCGAGGCTACAACGAACATGTAAAGAAACTAATTATCGATCTACCTCGGTTTATCTTTTCTCCGGTTACAAAGGTCGGAACTTATGCCTATGGACTAAAACACTCGTATTTAACCCAACTTAAGAATCACGAACCTTCCACCTACATTTGCATAAGAAGAAATTCATGTTCTAGCCATACAAACCGATTCCACACCCAAGATCACATAAGGCCATTTTGAACACACACAACCCAACAATTTTCCCAAACCAAGAAAAGATCATATCCTATTACCCACAACTTTCCAGTTTACCCTCTCGTGAAACCGACTTTTGGATTTACATTAACATTGGGCGATATTAACGTAGTAAGAACAAGAATTAAATAGAAATAATCCATAGAAGAAAAGATGAAGCAAACGACAATGAACAATCACATTTCAATACAATAGTTCATAACTCAGCAAGAAAGGGAATTAGCCACTCATTTGTGGATTGAACATCGTTAAATGAATGGAAATCATGCAAACAATTGAAAGGAAGAAGAAAGGGATAGAGAAACCCCAGAATTTTCTCCTCAAAACCGCCCAGAACCCACGCTCTTGCCCACCAAGTCAGAATATGTAAAAATAAACCTAAGTGTGCTACTTATATTAGTAGGAATTTGTCCCGAATAGAAGCAACGTGTCACGGAGTGCATCGCGGACATTGCTCCGTGACACGGCCCAAACGCGGGAGGGGCCTCTCGGAAATCGCCCCGTGGGGCTCCCGGCAGCATTCCCGCAGCAGAAGGTGGCACGCTGCTGGGGCAACGCGCTGCAGCCGCTTGGTCGCGGATCCACCCTGCCTTGGCACGCTGCCAACGCGCAGGGGGCTGTCTTGGCAGCCTGCCTGGGCGTGGCACTTTGCCGACGCGCAGTGGGCTGTTTTGGGCCTCCCTCCTTGCCGACGTTTGCGTGTTTATTCCGTCTCCAAGCCTCTACTTCACCAACTCATGGATTAGCTCCTCAAAAATCATCAAAACCTACACAACACAGCTAATCATGTTTGTTAGTATAAAATCACACTTCCACACAATTTACATGAGAATGTTACATTGTTGGATAAACAAGGCTTAAGCGATGTATATATATCAATTTGGCATATGGAATATGCCCCTGATCACTCTACTCCCACACTTAAAACCTTGTTCGTCCTCGAACAACCCTTTTACCTCTCATGTAAATGAAGATTCACACATAACTAATTTAACAAGACAATTCAAGATACGACTATGATGATTATTTAATATTTAATTATAAATTAATTACCTTTATGTTTTTATCTTTAATTTTTAAAACCACAAGATTGAAGGGTATTTTAGTTTCAAGAATCGACTCTCAATCATTGCAAACTCATGCAAATCAACTGATTAAGAGATCCCCACATGAATTATATCCTCTTCATTAAACATGTGCCTCACGGAAAGAGTTACCCAATTTCACACGCAAAAATACTTATTTATATCACAACATGTGGGTACATAAATAGAATTTCACTACTCTCACAAAGAATTCACATGCACCATGTAATGACCTATGTTTTGCCTTTAGTGTTGTACTCCACTAATTTGAGGATGCATGAATGTAAGATCAAGTAGACTTTTTAGGTTGTTATGTACTCAGGTGTAGGTACTATTGTGATCAGTAATAGTGACTATCTTCCCTAAGCGCTTTCAATACATCACGCCCTCATGGGCGAACTTCCCTTCCCTTACTTCACCTTTTTATCCTTGGTAGTTTTCTTTTTCCTCTTTTGTTCCCCCATTTCTTTTTAGGCACTTTTAGCTCATTAGTAAGGAGTTGTATAAATAATTTTTCATTCGTTTATTTTCTTACTCTCCTTACTTACTAATCAACCATTTTTACCCAAGTGCACCTTCGACCTATTCACTTTACAGCTTCCACTTTTCTTTTCTTTTCATTCTTCTCACTTGTTACTTTTTCAGATTTTTTTTCACTTAAGCGCTTAGGAGCTTTGGATCAAATTCAAGGCTAATGAAATAAAAAGGATTAAGCTTATGTTGCAGCTACCAAAGAATAGGCTCAAGGCTCAATGGGGCTAGCTAGGATTCATTCTTCAAGGTAGGTAAAATGAGGGACAAAATATTAGGTTCATTCAAAGAAATGCCTAAATCCTCTCCTACAATTCGCATCCTTCATTTCGCTTCATACACAATAATTCGTGTTCTAGACAATCCATAATTGCACAGAATAATACTCAAAACCATACACTCATTGCATGCTCAATTCAAGACAACTCAGCGTACTCTTACTCGCCTAATAACAAGAGTTTAAAATTAAGCTTCAATCATATCGAGTCAAATCCAAGAACTTCCAAGTGTCTCAAACAAAGTTATAAACTTGTATGCTTCAACACTACATATACTTGCATCTTACAATCATATATGTGCACATAATCAGAATATCAAGCATCCATTAGCTACCGCTCAAAACCAAAACTCATTGACTAATTTCTTCCCTCAAGACGGTCGTCATCCATCCATCGTCGGAAACAGTCCCTAACTATGACTAAAACATTATATACTGACAAATAAAAATAACAAATAAAATAAAAGAAAATTTTTATTCTTCGGTTCAAAGACTCGGGCCGGAAAAGAACCGACAAGAAAAACCAACGAGTGATGAAGTCATGCTTGACTCACAAAAATTTTTCAAATTTTTCTCCTTTTTTTCACACAAGCATTACATTCACCAACAATTTGTTAAGCACAAAAATTTTGAATTTTAATTTTTAAAATTTAACACGTTTTTTTTAAAAAAAATAATTAGGTAGCATCAAATTAACATTTACAAAGGGTGAGAAATACTTCCTGAGTCCTTTAAGCCTAGCGAACAACATGGTTTTCTTCAATCCTTACTAAGGTGTTCGACCTCACACTTTTTCTTCCATGCTTGTTAGCTTCCCTCCTCCAAGGGTACTGTACTTCCCCTTCATCTGGCAGTTTAACTTTCCACCAAAAACAACAAAATGAAAAATGCGTAAAATCCATAAAATGCAAGAAATTAAAATGGTGCCCATGGTACCTTGGGTTACAGCTCCTATAATAAATACTTACGTCTGGTTGCAAATCAATTCCCAATTTTCCCAAACAAAGAACAGATCATATCCTATTAATTCACAACTTTCAAATTTTGCCCTCGGTGAAACCAGACTTTGGATTACATTAACATTGGCCATATATTAACGTAGTAGTAAGAACAAGTAATTTAAACAGAACAACCATAGAAGAAAAGATGAAGAAAACCGCATAATCAACAATCACATTTCAATACAATAGTTCATAACTGTAGCAAGAAAGGGAATTAGCCACTATTTGTGGATTGAACATCGTTAAATGAATGGAAATCATGCAAACAATTGAAAGGAAGAAGAAAGGGATAGAGAAAACCCTGAGAATTTTCCGTCCTCAAACTCACTCGTAACTCCACATTCTTGCTCCACCAAGTCAGAATATGTAAAAATAAACCCAAGTGTGCTATTTATAATAGTAGATTTGTGCCCGAATAACAGCAACGTGTCACGGAGTGCACGCGGAGCATTGTCGCGGACACGCCCAAACGCTGAGGCTCTTCGAAATCGCTCAAAAATTGGCCCCCGGCGCAGACCCGTTGGCAGCGTGGCACGCTGCTGGGCAGCGCGTTGCACAAGCTTGGTCGCGAGCCACCTGCCGTGCCATGGCGCTGCCAACGCGCAGGGGGGCCATCTTGGGCAGCCTGCCTGCCGCGGGCACTTTGTCGACGCCAAGCAGGTGGGCTGTTTTTGGCCTCCTCCTCGCCGATGCTTGCGTGTTTATTCCGTCTCCAAGCCTCTACTTCACCAACTCATGGATTAGCTCCTCAAAAAATCATCAAAACCTACAAAACAATGGCTAATTATGTTGGTTATATAAAATCACACTTCCACATAATTTACATGAGAATGTACACACATTGTTATTGGATAAACAAGGCTTAAGCGATGCATATAAGATCAATCTGGCATAAATATGCCCCCGATCATCTTTATGCCTTATACTTCGGTATCCGGTTAATTTAGTTTGGAACGTGTTTGACGGCGCCACCACCGGATGAATTTCACCTCAAACCCTTGTCCCTTTTCTGTTCTGGTTGCTCATTGCTGAAAAGAAATGAAAGTAATGAAAGTAATGAAATTAAAAACGGCGGGGTTTATATACTTGGGCCCGGACAGCCTTCTCCTGTGGCACGTTGGCCATGGCGGAGGGATTACCCCGTGGCACGTTGCCATCACGGAGTGGGGTCTGCCCGGCCTCCTCTTGCGGCGCTTCAATGTGGCACGGTCCGGTCTCTTCCCCGGCCTTTTTCTAGCATGTATTGCACCCTTTAAACTCTAACCAACATGCAAATAGGTCATCCAAATATCAAGAATTTATGGGGTGTAATAATGAAATGTATGTATGTGTGATCTATGAATCCTATTGAGTCATGTTTTTCCGTCAGAGTCAGTCACACTGTCAGTTTTGCTTTAGAAGCTTAGTATTTGAGATTTCAGTTCTATTTACTCCAGCTTTTAGTGTGTTCATTCATATTCACATGACGAATTTTTCCAAGGGGAGATATTGTAATACCTTGGAAGTGTCTAAGACTAGACTCGGGATTTTGAAATGAGAAGCAGTAGGAAATATGATATTTTACTTAGAACGACTCGTGGCATGGAGTCGTTGGAAGGTGTAACGACTTGTGGAAATCCACCATTATTAGGTTCTATAGTAGTATATTCCATGGTAACGGGTCTAACGACAACTGCTATTGATGTAACGGGTCTTGGGTGAAGATCTGATGGCATGAGTCATGGTATAACTTGCCAGAGGGAGCCACAGCCAGAAAAAGCCGCAGAAGGTGCAGACCACAGAGGTACGAACGTCCAATGACCCATTGTTTGAGGTATGAGTCGTTGGTTGACTATGGAAGTCTCGTAATTATTTGTGAGGAGTCATTGATAATGAGAGGATACAACGGGTCATTGTGTCTAGTAATGACCCGTTCTGTCAAGTCATTGTACAAGCACCTGAGAAATTATCAAATGATGGAAGGAAGTAACGGATGGATACCACACTGAAGTCATGGTATTGAAGGACGACTCATGGTATTGGTCTTGGTCACTGGTAGTGTTAAATTTTCAGATTTTTCATTAAGGGTATTTTCGTAATTCCTAAGCTCTAAGATCCTGGAAACTACGTCATTTTAAGCTTAGATAGAAGGGTTTTAAGAGTGCTACTCCTATCCTAAGCATTACTATTCCATGCATGCAAGAAAAGACTTCTACCTGGCGATCAAGCTTGAGAAATTCTCCAATCTTCGCCAATTCCCTTTGGGCTTTTAAAGAGGAGTGTAAATCAAATTTACCCAGGTATGTAAGACTATGATATTGAGAGTTCCTTTCACTTTCATGCTCAAAATTCTTCAAAATTCATAAATTTAAAATTCTAGATTCAAATTCATGATCGTATTAGGTTTATTCAAAATTTTGAATACTAATGATCAATTCTATGGGCCAACTCCCTTCATGTAACAAATCAAGTATTAAGATCTATGAGAAAATTTATACCTTATTTTAATTATTAACTTATAGTTTCAAATTTTAATTAAATTATTACTAATTATGCAAGCTTCATGAAAAGTCAAGTTATGATTCTATTATAGTTTTGATCTTATTAAGTCGAAATTATGATTTATGATTCATGTTATGATTTCTTCAAGTACTCTTCATGGATTTATGAATATCAAGTATATGTATTTTCAAAGCGCATGTTTGGCGATTAAGAATTTATGACTATTGCTGGCTAATCATGTATTTCAATATGATCAAGTATGTAATGATTTTGGCCATGAACTTCTATGTGATCTTACGATTATGATATGAGCCTCATGGTGCATATTTTTGGAGTAGTGTCCAATACCTAATATACTCGCTGCTTCAGTAAACCTTGTGGTCTCATAAATACCTGCCACCATAGGTATATATATTTATAGATCCCTTTGGTGATATCACATCATGCACATCCTGCCTACCAAGCCTGGACGGCTCTCTGCCTCACTTGAGTTTGGGAAAGTTGGGGTACAGTGTAAGATCTATCATGATGGTGTCGGGTTAAGACAAGTCCTCTCAATGTTCCTCGTGAATTATACATGGTTATGTTTATGTTACTCGCCTGCTATGCTTATAAAGTTTCTTATGACTGTGATTTATGATTAAAATTATACGATTTGTCAGAACCTTCACTATGTTTACATTGTAATATTTACTTTGGCGATCATGTTGTCCTACCTATGAAATCTTATATATTATAACTGTCCGTTTACTACCTGGTATTGCTCGCAGAAATTTCAAGTACCGACCGCATACTTTATGTTGTATCATTTCGTGATACAGGTCCGAGGGATCAGTCTCAGCTGCATCATTAGTCATGCTTTCCTCTCACACCTGCTTAGTCAGCATTGGTGATTCTTCATCCTTCGAGAACATTCAGTTATCTATTGATATGTTATTTCAGTTGGCGTACTTTGCCGAGCTAGTTGGGATGCTGTCCCATCAACTCATTAGTTATGTTAGTGGCTAGTCTGACAATATGTAGAAAATCAGCTTGTCGGTGTTGATTCAGTTTTGATTGCTGTGATTTCTATGAATTCCGGTTAAGTATGTTTATTATTTTAGTTTCCACTTGATGCATGTTCTTAGCTGTTGTAACTGTGCCATGGGTTGACTTGAGCCTCTCGGGTTCCTTCCTCATGTGTCTCTATCCCGGCATATATTTGGGTCGTGACATGCGCAACCAGGTGCGCGATGCACCAGCATTCCAGCATGAAGAGAGGCGCGAGGCGCCGGCCTACCCGTGTGATGCAGTGCGCGACACGTCACTAGTATGGAGTGATGCCATGCGCGGTGCGCTAGCTTTGTCTCGGGTGCCAGTTTATCCCACTTTAACTAGGAAAATGAGCTACAAGTCCCAAATTAAATCCATGAACGAACAAGAAAAGCATTAATCTACTATTATAAATAAATTTTTATTTTTTATGTAATGAGGTCTGCAAGATTTTAGAGTGAATTTTTGAGAGAATTTTAGACAATTTAAAACTTACACTTGAGAGATAGAAATACATTGAGATAACCTATTGAATCGTTCTTCCTTATTTTTACAATAATTAAGTGAGTTTCTTCCCTATCATCGTTGTAAGCATTTATTAATGTGTTTGTCTGTGAATGTTATTAATTTACTTATAATTATGATAGGTTAAAACCTACAACTAGGGTTGGGGAACCATGGTAAAATAACAAAATAGGGTTTGCACGTCAGATTCTAAACCAATACTAAATGCTTGTATTGTATTCTCTTCATATTTAACATTTCTTAACGGTGCGCAACGTTAGATTCTTACCAAATTCTCTACTTCTTGAGCCTATGAGGCAGAGAATAGGAAAAATAGAATTACGACAAAACCTGGTCTTTATGATCATTTTATTAACTTGAGATGTGGTCACGGGATAGTTAAATTTGGAAAAAATTATTAACGGTTAAATATTGCTCATAAGATCTAACACGGTGATTAAGTATAGTCATCCAATTGGGAAAAACCAGTTGTTTAGATGAACCCTAGTTATAAGTTCTACAAGTAATGTATTGACAGATCACAAGTGTAAAACCCGAAGTAGTTATGAATCCATATGGAACACTTACCTAGTTAGTTGCATTAATTTTGAATCAACCTTCAATTTCTCAACAATGTTACTTGTTACTTTTACAAATCCTCTAGGAGATAATTGACTTAAAATATTAAATACTAGTGTTCTTTTATATCCTTCCATATTCTCGTGGGATCGAATTCCCAATCTTCGTTGATTCTTTATTGACAACGCCCGCTTCATACTTTATCAGGAAGTGTGAATTTGAGCGTTATCAAAAGTGATGCCGTTACCGGTATTGATTAATTGCTGGTGCTTAACTTCTTTTTAGTCTTTATTTCCTATTTTACATTTTTTTCCAACGTGTCACATGTTAGCATGGTAAAACAAATTGCCAAAATGTGAACATGATCCCAACACGTATCTTGATGAAGTCTGAGTAATCAAGATACTTGTGTCGTGCTGTGACGTTAAATCAAGCGCTACATGAGAGGTAACACAAGATAATTTGTTTTCATTTTTATTTGTTTGTTCAAGTGTCAAGTACAGGTCATAATTTTCAACAAATCAAAGAATGAACATTGAATAAGGGGAGCAAAACAGTTGGACAAGCACATATGGCATTACACAAGCCAAGCAGCACAAGCTTGGGCACGAGGCGTAGACACAAGCGCCGCACGTCCTGGCGCGACGTGCAGGAGAGACACTACATCAAGAGATGTGGCGCGCAGGCAAAGTAGCGAGCTCCACGACATACGCCAGTTGAAGGCGCAGTGAGCCCCGCATCGCTGAGAGGGTGTTCCAGGAAAAAAATTTGAGGCTAAAGAGTAAATTCTAGCCAATGGTAGTACTTTAAAAAGGCCTAGACCTAATTTTTTTAGCTCATTCTTATGAAATCCGCACTGCACACCCTAAAATTCTCAAGAAAACTTCAAAACTTCTCTGTCTCTTCATCAAATTCCTCCAACTTTTTGCACCAAAATCACAAAGTATACCATTTTTCTTGTGAATCCCTCATAAATCGCACCAAAAGTAAACAAATGGAAAGGTGTGGCATCTTCAAGCCATGGGTTAAAAAGAGCAAGAATAACTAGTGAAGAGGAGCATGAGGATGTGAGGATTGAACCACAACCATTGAGGCGATATGGGCTTTGTTGGGTAACAGAGCAAGAAGGTAAAAATGGTTTAAAGAGCATAAAGATTCCAAATACTCACATGACATATTCATTGATAGAAAAATTTAACATATGTATTTCCTCACATGGTAGATAGATTACTCACCCTTGGTCTTGATTTTTTGTTTGAAGCTCCAGGTGATTATAATTTAAATATGGTGAGGGAATTCCTTGCAAATTTGATGCCAAATGAGAGGCTTGAACTGTTAAAAATTAGGGTCAAATTATCGATTTTGCACCCACTGCTTTGAATAGTTTACTTGGGACAAGTTATGTTGACCAACAACCCTTTATTAACATTGTGTAGAAAACCCCATATATAGTCATCAGACATAATCTATGTGTCCCTAACTCTATTGTAAGGTGGAATCGCCACTAACAATGTGGGTATCATGTTTCGCTATATGCTCACCCGAGTAGAGAGGCACGTGTCTCGGTTAAAAATTATTTGTTCTTGTTTAGTGTCGGAAAGCATGTAACCTTATGACAAGGGAAAGAGGTATCTTGTCTATATTCTAATGACTGGAATGCCAATTAATTTGGGGGTGATCACTAAAAAAATATGTTACAGAGCAAGGTGAAAAAGGGCCAAAACTTTGAGTTTGGGGGCTTTTGACCTGATTTCTGCATGGGCATGATATTGAGGAGGAGGAGGACTATAAGCCTCGCTTATGATCCTAGGGGGATTGATGACTAAAACTAAGGAACCCAAGGGTATAAACGTCTCATCTTCTATCAATGAGAGAAATGCATGAATTGATAACATGTTAATCCACTTGTACGGTATGTGCAAATGTCTAACCGAGGATGAGATTGGTGTGACTCGAGGAGCAACTACAAAGAGCTTAACATGGATTACCTCTCCTCGAAAGGAAGCCGAGAGCCTTTAGAAGAGTTGGGCCCGATTCAAGGAGCCCTTGGTGATGATGTGGCCACAGAGGACGGATGGCGAGAGTAGACTCGAGCAGAGTCTAGTGATGATAATGAAGAGGATTTTGAGATCGTGGAAAGTGCCTTTTGCTCCCCAGCGTACAACAAGGAGCAAAGGCCTAGGATTTCTTCTTTCACTTTTTTACTTTATGTTTATTGTTTTAACACTGGGAACAGTGTTACTAATTAACTGTAGGGTGGGAGAAGTGAGCTTCCTATTACCATGCATGCCTTAATTACTAAATTTGCACATGCTAGGCCTATTTTTTTTGTAATGGGATTTATGACTTATCTTGCATGCTTGTTTTGATGAAGGGCGTATTTATGAACTTCTTAGCCATATTTTGCCCATACTTCACTATGTTTTGAGAACAAGATACATATGCTAGCATGTGTTTATGTTATATATTAATGAAAAGAGCTAACACACATGATTATATGCTTTCAGGATAAAAATGATGGATTTGGGTATATTTGAGACTTTGAGGAATAAATGTGAAGAAGTTGGAATGAACAAGCCAAGATCAATGTATGTAGTTTTACAAAGGCACACTTGCATGACTAGCAGCGCGAGGCCCTGCTCTTGTTGCGCAACCAGGCGCACGACGCGCCAAAGATTCAACATGAAAAGCCTCGCAATACGGTTATCTAGAAGGATCTAAATCTATGTCAAAGGAGGTGGTTGGAGTTACTCAAGGATTATGATATAAGTGTCCTTTACCATCTGGGAAAGGCTAATGTGGTAGAAAATGCTCTTATTAGGCTTTCTATGGAGAGTATGTCCTATGTAGATAAGGGAAGGAAAGAACTTGTGAAAGATGCATTACTCTGTAATGATTGGGAGTTCGCTTTAGTTAACTCAACCGATGGTGGCGTTATTGACCTCGTAACGGATCAGAATCATCCTTAGTGACTGATGTTAAGGCTAGAAAATACGAGGATCCTATCTTTGTGATGTTAAAGGAAGCTGTTTAGAATTAGAAGGTAGAGGTCTTCTCCAAAGGGGGATATGGTGTGCTTCGATATCATGGTCGATTGTGTGTACCGAATGTTGATGATTGGAGGGATTCTGATGTTGCACTAGGCTCATGGTTCCAGGCACTCTATACATCCAAGTGCCACCAAGATGTACTGTGACCTACAGAAAGTCTATTGGTGGAGATGCATGGTTAGTGACATTGAATAATTTAAGTGTTGTTCGAATTGTAAACAGTGAAAGTGGAGCATCAAAGACCGGAGGTGTAGTAAAGACATCAAAAGATTCCTACGAAGTGGGAGCATATCGATACAGACTTCATCACAGGGTTTCCTCACACTCGTCGATAGTATGACTCCATTTGAGTGGTTGTGGAAAGGTTGACCAAAGCAGCTCATTTTCTACCACAAAACCGTTGACTCCGGGAGGATTATGCTAAATTATAAATTTGGAAGTTAGTTCGGCTGCATGGAGTGCCTTTTCCATCATATCAGATAGAGGTACTTAGTTTACCTCCTATTTTGGAGATCGTTTCAAAAGGGACTGCATCAGGTCAAGCTTAGTATAGCATTTCACCTGCAAATAGATGGTCATGTGGAGAGAACTAATTGTGACTCTCGAGGACATATTGAGAGCGTTTTTGATTGACTTCATGATAGTTAGGATGACCATTTTCCTCTCATTGAGTTTGCGTATAACAACACCTACCATTCCAGCATTCAAATGGCTTTGCTTGGAGGCTTCTCTATGGGCATAGATGTCGACGCTTTTGGTTGGTTTGAAGCAAGTGAAGTTGCGATGATAGAACCGAATTCAGTCCATGAGGCTGTGGAGAATGTTCAGCTTATAGGGGACAAGTAAAAAAACAACTCAGAGTACGCTTAAAAGCCCTTATGGAGGTCAAGGTCTTATGGAGGAATCAGCATGTTGAGGAAGCTTACATGGGAAGCCGAAAAATTATATATGGCTAAATACCCATATCTATTCCCTTCCATCTCTACTTTCTTCTTAAGGTAATGTCTTCCTTAATACTCCATTCAGTTTCCCTCATGTTTAGCTCACGACTTGTTTCTTTCATATAAATGGATGTATGTGTGGTTCTGGAATTCAATTCAGTCAGGTAGTTCAAATCATAGCCAGTCACTCATGGGCTTTAAACACGTGAGTGTTCATTATTTGAGTATGATGATTGCGCTTCTTACTTTTCAGTATGATTTTCAACACGAGACCAATATTCCCAAGAGGAGATATTATACCTCGAAAGCCCTAAGATCAGACTTGGGAGTTGAAACGATAAACAAGAATTCCTACACTGAGGTCAAAAGACGAGTCATCTAGTGACACGCCGTAAACCCCACAAGTTGTTAAGTGATTCGTGGGGAGAGGACTTGAACTTGGCTGAAAAATTGGGAATTTATGATTCACGTGTGACCACAAGTCGTGGTCACCACGACAGGTCGTCATGTGATCCGCTGTCGCTGATGAAAGGTGGAAAATTTGGGCAGTGGACCTAACGAATTGGTCACCATGACTCGCTTCGTACACCATCGAATATGGTGTCCCTCGTGGTAACCTTCAACAGATTTTTTTGCGGTGTTCACTTTGAGAATGCATACCATGAGTCGTGGCTAGGGAAGAAGACTCGTCCAGACTATTAAGGGCTTTTTCATAATCCTTATGTTCCTAAGGCATAAACTATGTCATTTTTTTGGGTTTAACGAGTGTTTGAAGAAGGGTTAAGTCATTCCAAGCCTATCCTAATTCATGCATGCAAGTTTAGATGTTTGAAAGGTGATCAAGGCTAGTTCTTCAATGTCCTTCCTCCATTCTCTTTGGGCTATCAAGGAAGTGGTAAAATCAGATCCCTTCATGTATGTAAGGCTATGAATGGGTACAATTGTCCAAGGCCATGCCCAATTTCCTCTCAACTCATGATGTTCTAATTGATGATTCCGTGGGTTTTTTACCCAATGCATGAATTTCTAAGTCTCAAATGGTACGTTCAATCCATGCTTATATTTTAAATTATGAATTATGATTAATTGGTAGATTTTTCAATGGCTTAAATTATAAATTATGTTTTCAAGTTTGCTAAACTATGATGCCCATCCATGAATGTTCATGAAAGTTGATATCTATGAGATATATCTTCAAATATCATGTGATGTTTATGAAGAAAAGTACGATTTTTGAAATACCCATATTTATGTTCATGTTTTCAAAGTGAATCAAGGATTTCAAGTATTTTTAAATATTGAAAGCTAGAGTATGATCAAGTATTCTTATGATTTCATGAATTAGTCTTCTACTATATTGTTTGTAGTCAAGACTCTCATCATTTCAGCTTGTGGTATGGTTTGATCCAACGCTCCACATGCTATGATTTCACATTATGCATGTGGCTTCATTATTCATCTTCGCCACTAGACGATGGTCGCGTTATTAAAAAGATGGACAACATATGCATGTTTTTTAGAGTAGTTTCTAGCAATGAGTAGGCTAAGGGTCAGTCAACCCTGTGCCTCAGAACCACGCGCCAACGTAGGTTTACTTATATACTTTGGGACCTCCTTGGAGCTTCCCCCTGCCCCAAGGGCCTTAAGCTTGATATTGATATCATGGTAGTGTCCTTAGCCCTAGCAAGTCTTTGAACGACTCTATCCACGTGATGTGATAGTCGGGACCACGTAATCTCTATCGTGGTGATGTCAGTTATATGAAAAGTCTCCTATTGTTCCTCATAATTTGAGTTATTCATGTACAACAGTCATGATATCATTATATTTTCAATAGGTTTGACCCAATGTTCAGTTTTAACTTATGATTATCAATTTTCATCTTTGGGTCATTCGATTTTATGTATATAGATGTTATGTAATGTTCAGATCATGATTTCAGGAAATAGCATGCAAGCCCTACTCTCAGAATCTTATCTTGATTATGTTTTATGATATGCATGATTTAATGATTTTACTTACTTAGCAGTTTTACTAACCTTGCATACTCGGTACATTCCACGTACTGACCACATACTCTATGTTGTATCATTTTATGATAAAGGATCCGATACCCAGGCTCAGTCCTGCCGCTAGCAGATTCTCGGAGCTTGCTTTCCTAAACCTCGCTTGGTGAGTCTCATCTTGCAAGGGCCTTTCTTATCAGTTGTGTTTCATCTTTTCAGTTTTTTAGATTCTAGAGTTAGTTGGGGTCTTGTCCCATCAACTCGTCATACTTCAGAGGCTTTCTCGTACATAGTTATATTTCAATTTCAGACTCATGTATGTATTCAGATATTATGTTTTGTCTAGAATTTCGCTATGTTATCTATGATGACCTTTCCTTAATTATGATTGAGTTAGATGTATGTTCATGCCATGGATCGACATAAGCCTTCCGGGGTTCCTTGTCCTGCATCTCGATCCGTACCTATGTTCGGTTCATGACAACCTTCTTTTTGTCTAAACCCTTTGACTACAAGTCTTGCTTTGTATTTTATCAATTAGTGCCATCATCTTTAACTTTCCTTTTGAAAATCCATTTACAACCTAATGGTTTTTTTTCCTGGAGGAAGGTCAACCAATTTCCACGTATGCTTATTCATTATGGATTCAATTTCACTATTTAATACCTCTTTCCAATATTGAGCCTGAAGAAGTCAAGTAGCTTCTTGAAAAGTTCGAGGCTCGGGGCTTCAATAAAAATGTTAGAAAATATGGTCCAGAGGAAGTAGAAGTCTCACGTTTGCTACATCTTGGATTCTCCTTCATCAAGAACACTTTCCTTGTCTCTTCCAGTCGTTTAGATACTTCAGACGACTTAGAATTCTATTTATATGATATATATATTCAAAGAATTTATCATGGTCTCGATTCCATTACAAGATGAACATGATTTTCAGGATTTTACTATTTGTAGCCTATCCTATCAAAACACAATTGACGGTTTTAGGTCCTATCTTAACCTTTTTGGGTTTAGAAACTTGTACCTTATCCAAACAACCCCACACTTTCATGTATTCAAGGCTAGGATTTCTTTCCCTTTTCCATTTTTCATATGGAATGGATTGTGTTTTTTCTATTCATACTCAATTGAGTGTTCTGGGTTAGCCGTAAGGATAGTCTCCCCCCCACAAGTTCTGGGGTAACCAGAACTTATCAACAGAGCATTCATCATCTCTTTTTAATGTTTTATTTTTTTCTTTCCGTAATCCCATTAGTTTGTGAAGTGAGTAAGGGAAATTGTTTGATTAATAATGCCATATTCCAAACATATTTCTTCAAAAGGTGATTCATATTCACCGTCCCTATCAGTCCTTATCATTTGATCCTTTTGTTAAGTTATGTGACAACGTCACTCTTATATGGCTTAAATGCATCAATTGCTTCATCTTTACTTTTGAGTAAGTAAACATAGTTGTACCACGTACTATTGTCAATAAAAGTTATGAAATACTTCTTTCCACCACGAGATGGTATTGACTTCATGTCACAAATGTCTATGTGAATTAAGTCTAAGGGACTTGAATTCCTTTCAACTGACTTATAAGGATGTTTAACATACTTAGATTCAACACAGATTTGACATTTTGATTGATTGCATTCAAACTTTAGCAATAATTTCAAATTGAACATTTTATGCAAGGTTTTATAATTGTCATGTCCCAAATAGGAATTACATATATCATTTGACTCAATCAAGTAAGAAGAAACCCTAATTTTATTGCTTTCAACAATAATTACATTCAGTTTGGAAAGGCCCTCAATTAGGTAACATTTTCCTACATACACATCATTCTTACTTATTCCAGTATGATTTGAAACAAGAACGCACTTAAATTCGTTGTTGATGATAAGACTAGCAGAAACTAAGTTTTTCCTCATTTATGGAGCATGGAAGACACTATTGAGAGTCACCACCTTGTCGGATGTCATTTTCAAAAATATTTTCCCATAGCCTTCAATTTTGGCTATTGTAGAGTTTCTCATATAAATGGTCTCGTTGGGTCTAGCAGGGGCATAGGAAGCGAATGCTTCTCTGATAGCACAAACATGTCGAGTGGCTCCAGAGTAAAGCCACCAGTCCGTTAGGCTTCCCACTAGGTTGCGTTCAGACACCATAGTGCACAAGTCATCAATGTCCATGGTTCTTTCAACCATGTTAGCTTGATGGGTCCAGGTATTTCATCCATCTAGGTGCCACCAAGATGTATCATGATTTATGGGAAATATATTGGTGGAACGACATGGAGAAGGATATTGCATAATTTGTGGCCAAGTGCCCGAGCTGTCAGCAAGTGAAAGTTGAGCATCAAAGGCTGGGAGGCGTATTGCAGGTTATTAACATTCCTAAGTGGAAGTGGGAAGAGATTAATATGGATTTCATTACAAGCCTACCTCATACTTTCCGACACTATGATTCCATTTGGGTGGTGGTCAATAGGTTGACCAGGGCTGCACATGTCTTACTAGTCAACATCACAGATTTAGCGAATGATTATGCTAGATTGTATATTCAGCAGTTGGTTCAATTTCATGGAGTTCCCTTGTCCAATATTTCAGACCGAGGTACTCAGATTACCCCCAAATTTGGCATTCTTTTCAAAAGGAACTTGGGACTCAAGTTAAGCTCAGTAAATCCTTTCATCTGCAAACAGACAGCCAGGCGGAACAAATAATTCAGACCCTCGAGGATATCTTAAGGGTATGTGTGATGGATTTCAAAGGTAGTTGGGATGACCACTTTCCCTTGATCGAGTTTCCTTATAACAACAACTATCACTCTAGCATCCAGATGGCACCGTTCGAGGATCTTTATGGGAGGAGGTGTAGATCGCCCATTGGATGGTTTGAGGTTGGGGAGGCCTCTATGATAGGGCAAGACTCGTTTCACGAAGATATCGTGAAGGTTCAGTTGATAAGGGAAAGGCTGAAAACTTCTCAAAGTCATCAAAAGTCATATGCGGATGTGAGAAGAAAAGATTTGGAGTTTGAGGTTGATGATTGGGTATTTCTAAAGGTATCTCCCATAAAGGGAATCATGCGGTTCGGAAAGAAAGGAAAAATCAGTCCCCGCTATATTGGTCCCTATTGGGTTATGAGGAGAGTTGGTAAGTTAGTGTATGAGGTTGACTTGCCATCGGAATTAGCTTCAGTTCACACCGTGTTTCATGTTTCGCTCTTGAAAAAGTGCTTGGGTGATCCATCTTTAATTGTCCTAGTGGAGAGTGTTGGTATGGGAGATAGCCTTAGTTATGAGGAAATTCCAGTTGCAATCTTGGCTCATCAGGTTTGGAGGCTGAGGAACAAAAAAGTGGCTTCGGTGAAGGTGTTGTGTAGAAATTAGCATGTTGTGGCTAAATACCCCAACCTGTTCCCTACCGGCTCAGTTTCAATTTGAGGTATCAGTTTTTGCCCTTATTATCTAATCAGTTTCCATGTTTAGTTCATGTGCGCAAGTTTGAATTATGTTATGATAACTGTATGTGATGTCTGAATTCAGTTCAGCTATGTAGTTCTTTCCGAAGGTAGTCATTCCGCCAGTTTTCGATTTTAATAATTAGTATTTGCATATGATGATTGCATATTTCTGCGTTTTCTTTGTGTTTCTAACATCAAGGATGAATGTTCCCAAGGGGGAGATATTTTTATATCTCGGAAGCTCAAAGATCGACCCGGGAGTTGAAATGGGAAAATTGTGGAATTGATGTTGCGGGCACTGGATGAGTCATGGGAAGACTTGTGAGGAGACCCCGTGAGTCGTCAAGTGACTTGTGGGCAGGCCTAGATTAAATGAAGAATCGAGGTCCCCATGAGGGAGAGAACAACTTGTGGTCAGCCACCACGAGACGTCATGTCACTCATGGGGTGATGTTGGACTTAGGTTGGAAGAAATACCAGTGTACCTAACGGATGGGACCCCATGAGTCGTGGACAGTCCAAACGACTCGTGAGGTGAGTCGTGATCAAACAAAATGGTTTTTCATGAATGTTAAGGCAGTGTACATGACAGAAGGTGACCATGATTCATGGTCTCGAGGAATGAGTCATTATGTCCCCTGTTACGAGCCCCAGTAGTTCAGTTAACTAGTGCACTTGACGGGTTACTCGATGAGTCGTTGCCCGTCTTGACGAATTGTCAGGTCACCCGTTGGGGTCACCTGGCAGCCATTTTCTGCAAAATAGTAAGGGCCTTCTCACAATTTTCTAAGTTCCTAAGATCTATAAATATCGTTTAAGGCTCGTTTTAGTTGGTTTTAAGTAGGGTAAAACCTATTCCAAGCCATTCTTCCCATGCATGCAAGTTTGAAAGTTTGAAGAGGAGACTCAAGGAAACATCTCAAGGTTTCCTTTAGAATTTGAGCTTGGGGTATTAGAGGGTGTTAGAATTCACCATTTCCAAGTATGTACGGCTATGAGTGGGTGTCTTCTTCCACACCCATGCCCAATTTCTATCAAAATGTGATAAATCATCTATGATCAAGTATGGGGTTTTACTCAACTGCATGATTACTAAATCTCTATACATGGGTATGATTAGATTTTATTTCTATTTGATGATTTATGAAGCTTGGGCGGATTCTAAATTGTTTTTCTTATAAAATTTGTTTTCCAAAAGTTGAATCTAAAACGCCCATGGATGGTGAGTTCATAAAAGAAGTGATTTATGACAAATGTGTGATGATGATGAGGTTGATGATGAAAAGCATGTTTCTAAAACTACCCATGATCTATG
>JACEIK010007553.1:13592-26930 GCA_018107945.1 Datura stramonium | reverse complement strand
GTGGTATGTTGAGTAAATATTTCTATACGTAGCATATCACATGATTTGGGGTAATTGCTCCCACCTATGATTGAGCTTGTGGTATGTTTAAAATAATTCTTCACATATGCATGAATTCATAATTGAGGTGCGTGTCATTATTGAGCTTTGTCGAGAGACAATGTTGAGCTTCATTTTCATATGATGTCGAGTCTATGCATGATTTCATTAATGAGCCCTGTCAATAGACAATGTTGAGCTTCCTTTCAGACGATGTTAAGTTATGCATGATTTCATATTGAGCTTCGTCACTAGAAGATGTTGAGCTTCTTCCATAAACGACGTTGAGATTCTTTATATATGATGTAGAGCATTGCACGTTTTTGGGAGAAGAGTATAGCACCGAGCGGGTTAAAGGTCGATCACCCTATACCCCAAAACTGCACGCCAATGTAGGTTGACACTATTATATAATTGGGACCTCCCTTATGATCTATCCTCGGCCCGATTAGCCCTTCAGCTTGATATCGATATCATGGTAGTGTCCTTAGCCCTGGAAAGGTTTGGGACGGCTCTGCCTACTTGAGTGTGATAGTCAGGACCACGTAAGCCGTATCGTGGTATGTCGGTTAAGTGATGAGTCTCCCACTATCTAAATCATTCGATTGCATATTAATTACTCATGATATTTATCTTATGCATGCATGTTCAAAAATAAAGGTTTGACTCATTGTTCAACTTTTGATACAAATGCATGTTTCTACTTTGAGTCATTCTAGTCAATCATGATGTTCTAAGGCTACACATGGTCATGTTATGATAAGAGTATGATTTCAAGATGAATGCATGTGGCTTTCTATTTAAACTTGAAAGTTTATGATATGTTATGAAATGCTTTAAATGATTTATTTTACTTAAGCGGTTTTACTTACCTTACATACTCGGTACATTCCACGTACTGACTGTATACTTTCTATGCTACATCGTTTCATGATGCAGGACCCGGTTCTCAGGTTCAGCCCCATTTGTAGTCATTGTTCAGAGTTAGGACCTGCTAATTTGGTGCGTACTTATCTTTTGAGGACTAGACCTTCAGTTGTCTTAGATTTCCTTTCAATTCCAGTATTATTGAGCTAGTTGGGGGTGTTGTCCCATCAGCTCATCCAGATTAGGGGCTTATCAGACTTAGACGTGTGTTCTGCTTTAGATATTTATTCTGTTGTTATATTAAGTTTGAATTCTGCTGAGTTTATAAGTATGTTTTCTTCATGTTTATTGAAAAAGTTAGTTAGATGCTTATGCCATGGGTCTACTTGGGGTTTCTCCGGGTTCCTTGTCCCGTGTCTACAATCTGGGCCTCAGTTTAGGTCATGACAAACTTGGTATCAGTTGCGTAGGTTTGATGTGTCCTAGGTAGTCTAAAATCCACATTAGGTAGAGTCTTTTTCATAGGTGTGAAGCGCGCCACACTTATGACTAAGAGGCTACTAGACGTTTTTGGAAATGTTCCCATCTTTCATGATCTATGTCGTGCGATGAAAAGCCTTCCTAGACTCCTAATTCGTGCTATTCGTGATTGCAGAATCATGGCTCTTAGAAGGATGAATGGAAGGAGGAATGGAGCTGGCGAAGGCCTGTCACGACCCGAACATACACCCGGATTGTAGACACGGGACAAGGGACCCCGAGAGACCCCAAGTCAACTCACGGCATATGCATACAACTAATTTCATTCAGATAAGAGGAATGATGATCATAAAAAAAACATATTGAAGACGTAATTATAGTATAACATCAAGAAATACTGGGCATATACACAACGGAGCACTACATACTGGTTTGAAAGCCTCTAATACATAAGATGGGTTGATGGGAAAACATCCCCAACTAACCCGACCAAAACTGAACATAAACAACATGAAAGTCAATCAAACGACCCTCGGAACATGAGGACTTACCAATAAGCTAGAAGCATAAGTTGAGATTGAGTAAGGGTGAGGATGAGCCTGAGATCCGGACCCTTTATCATGAAATGATATAGCATAGAAAGTATGCGGTTAGTATGTGGAATGTACCGAGTATGAGGGTAAGTAAAATAGACATTTTAGAGTAAATAAAATTCATAAATAAATATAAGAGAAGGACATCATGCTTACATCAAAATCTTCGTAATAAAACATAAGGCTCAAGACATTCAAATCATTCATTTTCATAATCGTAAGAAAACTTTATCAAAATATAACTTGAGCCAATAACATAAATATAACAATGCATAAAACATGCGGAACAATGCGAGGACTCGTCATAACTGACACCATCATGGTAGATCATTTCGTGATGCCCCACTATCTCGCTCATGTAGGCAGAGCCGACCCTGGCTTGCCAGGCGAGGGTCGTGCATAAGGAGTGATATCACATTTGAGGGAATCATTATCAATACAATGTATCATTAGAAACCCACAGTGGCACGTGGTTATGAGACACCGGCGTAGTCCTTTGAACGTCGGGCTGCTCGGTGCTAGACACGGATCCCAAAAACAAGTATATAGGCTCATACATAAATCAATAACATCATTCATTAAGATTCATTGACAACAATATAACATTTACCATCGTTGATCCTCTTTAAACGTGCTTAGCCAAGAAACAAAGCCCTTTTCATCAACCAACATCATAAATCGATAAATCATGTAATTCCTTTTTATAAATCATAATTCATTCTTCAACATGTGGGAATTGCCCAATACTTCATCATATTCAATTCTTTTAAAACATGCTCATAAACATGGGTAGCTTGAAAATCATGTTTTTCTACCATCAATAAACTCAACTTAAAGAGTAGTCATCACAAATCATAACTTTGATGAACTTTCATCAAATGGGAATTTTTAGATTTAAAAGATTGAAACATGATTTGAAGAAAATAATAATAGATCCCGCCAATCATTCATAATATGATAATTAAAACTCAATCAAATCAGACCCATAAAGAGAAATCACATTTTCGTGCATTTGAGTAAAACCACATAAACTTGGATAGGAGGATTCATGACTAAAATAAAAATTGGGTATGGGGGAGGAAGAATTCCACCCATTTTGAAACCCTACATACCTGGGAATGGATGTACTTCAAGTCCCTCGAACACCCACAAAGAAATTGATACAAATTTGGGGAATAAGGCCTTGAATCTCCCAAAAACCTCTCTAAGCTTTTGCACGAGAATGGGCGTGCAAAAAGGGCTTAACCCATATTATCTAACTCAGAAACATGTCCAAAATGATTTAGTTTAGGCCTTAGGTATTTAGTACATTATGAAAACACCCTTATTAAAATGCAGGAAATTTCTAGTCGCCATCCCCACGAGGGACCTAATAGGTCATTGCCACAGGGAACGACTCGTGATCATCGTCCGTTGAGTCCACTGCCCAAACATCTAAGGGGACCCCAAGGGTGACTTCACGAGTCGTGAGGTCAGACCATGACTCGTGGTCACCTTCCGTGTCCTACACTACCCATTCCCACTTGCCAAAAAATCCAAGGTAGACCACGGATGACCTCACAAGTTGTGAGGTCTGACCATGACTCGTGCTCAGGCCCATGGCCTTCTCACTTAGGCATTGCCAAACAATGATGACCACGATTCACCTCATGACTCATGGTCACTCCTCACGACCAACCTCACAAGTCGTTCTGTGACCTGGTGTTTCAGTTTTTCTCCGTTTCCACCTTGGGGTCTGATCCTTGGGTTTCCGTGGTATAAAAAGGCCACGAGGATGGAAACGGTCATGAGCATCAGCTAGCCCCACTAGTTCGGGAGCCTCCGGCACTGGAGCCAGCTACTCATGCTGAGTTCTGAGCTGCCATTCAGATGCTTGCGCAGACCTTGACCTCTTAGGTCAATCAGCAAGCCACTGTGCATGTTCCTAAAATAGCAATGCAATGGCGGCCAGAGTTCGAGACTTCTTGAGAATGAATCTGCCAGAGTTCTTTGGGTCCAAGGTAGATGAGGACCCGCATGACTTCATTGATGAAATTGTCAAGATCACCCAGGTTATGGGGGTGATTAGTGTTGAGTGTGCCAAGTTGTCCTCCTACCAGCTGAAGGGGGTTGCGCATATTTGGTTCTGCTAGTGGAAAGACAGTAGGGTAGCTGGAGCAGGTTCGATCACATGGGAGGAGTTTCAAGTTGCATTCCTAGATCAGTTCTTCCCTCGAGATATTAGGGAGTTGAAAGCAGCCGAGTTTGTGAATTTAATGAAAGGGAGGATGATTGTTCAGGAGTACGCCCTTGAGTTTACCCGCCTATATAAGTATGCCCCAGAGTTAGTGGTTGACCAGCAGGTGTGGGTGAGCAGATTTGTGCATGATATAGTAGGATATTTGAACAAAGACTACAGTACAGCTATGCTCCATCAAGACATGGACTTCCCTCACATTGTGTTGTACACTCAGCAGATGGAGGCAGCACATTTGAGTGAGAGGGACGCCAAGAGGGCCAGGACTGAGGGTCACAGTTTCTCTCAACAGAGGTCCGGAGATGGGCACTGACAACAGCATCACAAGAGATCATCAGCCCCAAAATCGTCGCCACTGAGTGTGCCATCCAGGGCCAGACATGATCAGAGAGGGAAAGCATAAAGCTCGAGGGGTCAGAGCAGTAGGCCCGCAGATTCCAGTATTCTAGCTTGTCACAGGTGCGGCCGAGGAAACACAGGCAAGTGTTTGGCGGGGTCGGGAGCTTGCTTTGGATTTGGACAGCCTGGACATATGCTTAGAGATTCTGCCACTGTGAGGCAGGATTAGGTTAGGGGCCAAGGCCTAGCTTCTAGTTCAGCAGCCCCTCCCCCACACACAGCACATTAGGGGGCACCCACTAGTACAGTTGGCGATCAACGCCAGAAAATATTATATGCCTTAGCCACCCGTCAGGAGAAGGAGGCCTCACCAGATGTAGTCACCTATATGTTGAGATTCTTTCATGTTGATGTATATGCATTTCTAGATTCGGGGGATACCCTATCTTTTGTGACACCATATATAACTAGTATCTTTAGAGTAAATCTCGATGTCTTGTCTGAGCCCTTCTCAGTTTCTACCCCAGTAGGTGACTCAGTTATAGCTAGACGGGTGTACAGAGATTGCCCGGTCTCAGTTCTTCATAAGGTCACCTCAGCAAATTTGGTAGAGTTATCCATGACTAATTTTTATGTTATTCTCGGCATGGATTGACTATTTGCATGTTATGCTTCAGTAAATTGTATAACCCGGTCAGTAGAGTTCAGATTTCTAGGTGAGCCTGTCTTAGAATGGGTGGGTAGTTCAGTTGTAGGTCGATTTATTTCCTACCTTAAGGCCAGGAAGATGATTTCTAAGGTTGTTTGTACCATCTCATTAGGGTTAAGGACGTGAAGTGTGAAACCCTGACTATCTAGTCCGTACCAATAGTACGTGAGTATCTAGTGGTCTTTCCTAAAGATTTTCTAGGTGTCCCTCCTGAGTGGGAGATTGATTTCGGTATAGATCTTCTTCCCGACACGCAACCTATATTGATTCCTCCCTACAGAATGGCTCCAGCCGATCTAAAAGAGTTGAAGGATTAGTTGAAAGACTTTTTACATAAAGGCTTTATCAGGATGAGTAAGTCTCCATGGGACGTACTGGTATTATTTGTTCGAAAGAATGACGGTTCCCTTCACATGTGCATTATTGTAGGTAGTTGAACAAGGTCACCATCAAGAACAGGTATCCTTTACCCAGGATCAATGATTTGTTTGACCATCTTCAGGGTGCCAAGTGTTTCTCCAAGATTGATCTCAGGTTCGGATATCACCAGCTTAGTGTTCGGGAGAGTGACATCCCGACGACATCTTTCAGGACTTGGTATGGTCACTACGAATTTGTTGTTATGTCTTTTGGACTAACCAATGCCCCTGCAACTTTTATGGATCTAATGAATAGGGTGTTCAAGGCATATTTGGACATGTTCGTGATTGTGTTCATTGATGACATGCTTATATACTCTCGGAGCGGGGAGGAGCACGCTGCTCACTTGAGAATAGTGCTTCAGACCCTCAAGGACCAGCAGTTGTATGCAAAGTTCAGCAAATGCGAGTTCTGGTTGGATGTTGTGGAATTTCTAGGCCATGTGGTGTCAAGCGAGGGTATAAAAGTAGATTCTTAAAAGATCGAGGCAGTAAAAAATTGGCCTAGACCAGTGAACCCATCAGATATCAGAAGCTTTTTAGGCTTAGAGGGTTACTATTGGAGATTTGTGGAACGTTTTTCATCTATTGCCATACCATTGACTAGGTTGACCCAGAAAAAGGTGAAGTTCCAATGGTAGGAGGCTTGTCAGAAAAGCTTCCTGGAGTTGAAGGCCCTACTCACTTCAACACCAGTGTTGACTCTACCCGAGGGTACGGATGGCTTTGTAGTATATTGTGATTCTTTGCGAGTTGGACGTGGGAAAGTGATAGCATATGCCTCGAGACAGTTGAAAGTTTATGAAACGAACAACCCGACTCATGATCTCGAATTGGCCGCGGTGGTATTTACATTGAAGATATGGCAGCATTACTTTTATGGGGTCTACATGGATGTATTCACATATCACAAGAGCTTTCAATATGTGTTCACGCAGAAAGATCTCAATCTTCAACAAAGGAGGTGGTTGGACTTACTAAAGGCCTTTACCACTAGGGTAAAGCTAATGTGGTAGCAGACATACTTAGTAGACTCTCTACGGAGAGTGTGTCCCACGTGGATGAGTGAAAGAAAGAGTTTGTGAAAGATGTCCATCGATTTTCAAGGTTGGGTTTTAGATTAGTCGAATCGACCGATGGCGGCGTTGTTGTGCAAAATAGATTAGAATCATCCTTGGTGACGGATGTGAAGGCCAGACAAGGTGAGGATCTAATTTTAGTAAATCTGAAGGAAGTCGTTGGAAGTCAGAAGGTGGAGGTTTTCACCCAAGGGGGAGATGGGGTGCTGCAGTACCAGGGTCGTCTATCTATTCCAGATGTTGATAATTTGAGGGACCAGATATTGCATGAGGCACATGGGTCTAGGTATTCCATCCATCCGGGTGCCACCAAGATGTATCATGATTTGCGGGAAATATATTGGTGGAACGTTATAAAGAAGGATATTGCAGAATTTGTGGCCAAGTGCCCGAGCTATCAGCAAGTGAAAGTTGAGCATCAAAGGCCAGGAGGTGTATTGCAGGATATTAACATTCCAACGTGGAAGTGGGAAGAGATTAATATGGATTTCTTTACAGGCCTACCTGGTACTCGCCGACACTACTTCAATTTAGGTGGTGGTCGATAGGTTGACCAAGGTTGCACACTTCCTACCAGTCAAAACCACAGATTCAGCGGATGATTATGCTACATTGTATATTTGAGAGTTGGTTCGACTTCTTGGAGTGCCCCTATCCATTATTTCAGAAAGAGGTACTCAGTTTACCTCCCAATTCTGGCATTCTTTTCAAAAGAGACTAGGGTCTCAAGTTAAGCTCAGTACAGCCTTTCATCCGCAAATAGACGGCCAGGAGGAACGAACAATTCAGACCCTCGAGGATATGTTAAGGGCATGTGTGATGGATTTCAAAGGTAGTACGGATGACCACTTTCCTTTGATCGAGTATTCTTATAACAACAGCTATCACTCTAGCATCCAGATGGCACTATTCGAAGCTCTTTATGGGAGGAGGTGTAGATCGTCCATCGGATGGTTTGAGGTTGGGGAGGCTGCTATTATAGGGCCAGACTCGGTTCATGAAGCTATTTTGAAGGTTCAGTTGATAAGGGATAGGCTGAAAACTTCTCAGAGTCTTCGAAAGTCATATGTAGATGTGAGAAGAAAAGATTTGTAGTTTGAGGTTGATTATTGGGTATTTCTAAAGGTATCTCCCATGAAGGGCATCATGCGGTTCGAAAAGAAAGGAAAAATTAGTCCCCGCTATATTGGTCCCTACCGGGTTATGAGGAGTGTTATTAAGGTAGCGTATGAGTTGGACTTGCCATTGGAGTTAGCTTCAGTTCACACCGTGTTTCATGTGTCGCTCTTGAAAAAGTGCTTGCGTGATCCATCTTTAGTTGTCCCAGTGGAGAGTGTTGGTGTGGGAGATATCCTCGGTTATGAGGAAATTCAAGTTGCAATCTTGGATCATTAGGTTCGGAGCTGAGGAACAAAAAAGTGGCTTTAGTGAAGGTGTTGTGGAGAAATCAGAATGTTGAGGGAGCTACGTGGGAAGCCGAAGCAGCTATGATGGCTAAATACCCCCACCTATTCCCTACCGGCTCAGTTTCAGTTTAAGGTATCAGTTTTTGCCCTAATTATCTAATTAGTTTCCATGTTAAGTTCATTTGCACAAGTTTGAATTATGTTATGATAACTGTATGTGATGTCTGAATTCAGTTCAACTATGTAGTTCTTTCCGGAGGTAGTCATTCTGTTAGTTTTCGATTTTAATAATCAGTATTTTCATAGATTGCATGTTTCTGTGTTTTCTGTGTGTTTCTAACATTCGAGGACGAATATTCCCAAGGGGGAAATATTGTTATATCTCAGTAGCTCAAAGATCGGACCCATGAGTTGAAATGGGAAAATTGTTTAATTGATGTTGCAGGTACAGGACGAGTCGTGGGATGACCCGTGAGGAGACCCCACGAGTTGTCAAGTGACTTGTGGGAAGGCCTAGATTAAATGAAGAATAGAGGTCCCCACGAGGGAAAGAATGTCTCGTGGTCAGCCACCACGAGACGTCATGTTACTCAATGGGTGATGTTGGAATTAGGTTGGAAGAAATACCAGTATACCTAACGGATGGGACCCCACAAGTTGTGGCCAGTCCCAACGACTCGTGAGGTGAGTCATGATCAAACAAAATGGTTTTACATGAATGTTAAGGTAGTGTACCTGATGGAAGGCGACCACGAGTCGTGGTCTCGAGGAACGAATCGTTATGTCCCCTGTTACGAGCCCCAGAAGTTCAGTTAACTAGTGCACTTGACGGGAACCTAGACGAGTCGTTGCCCATCTTGACGTCTCGTCAGGTCACCCGTTGGGGTCACCTGGCAGCCATTTTCTGCAAAATAATAAGGGCCTTCTCATAATTTCCTATGTTCCTAAAACCTATACTACGTCGTTTAAGGCTCGTTTTAGTGGGTATATAGAAGGGTAAAACCTATTCCAAGACATTCTTCCCATGCATGCAAGTTTGATGGTTTGAAGAGTAGATTTAAGACAACATCTCAAGGTTTCCATTGGAAGCTCAGCTTGGGCTATTAGAGGGTGTTAGAATTCACCATTTTCAGGTATGTAAGGCTACGAGTGGGTGTCTTCTTCCACACCCATGACCAATTTCTATCAAAATGTGATAAATCATCTATGATCAAGTATGGGGTTTTACTTAATTACATGATTCTTAAATCTCTATACATGGGTATGATTAGATTGTAGTTATATTTATGATTTATGAAGCTTGGGTGGATTCTAAATGGTTTTCCTTATAAAATTTGTTTTCCAAAAATTGAATCTACAACGCCCATGGATGGTGAGTTCATAAAAGACGCAATTTATGACAAATGTGTGATGATGATGAGGTTGATGATGAAAAGCATGTTTCTAAAACTACCCATGATCTATGTTTTTTATTTCAAAAAGAATTGATTAGATCCAAGTATGATGGAGCTTTGGGTGATGCCCACATGTCGATTTAAACTGATGATTTTCCTAACAAGCTTACCACATTGCTAAAGTAAAATTTCCCAATTTTTATTATAAATTCTAGCTTTTGGTATGTTGAGTAAATATTTCTATAAGTAGAATATCACATGATTTAGGGTAGTTTCTCCCACCTATGATTGAACTTGTGGTATGTTTGAAATAAAGCTTCTCATATGCATGAATTCATAATTGAGGTGTGTGTCATTATTGGGCTTTGTCGAGGGACAATGTTGAGCTTCATTTTCATATGATGTCGAGTCTATGCATGATTTCATTAATGAGCCTTGTAAATAGATAATGTTGAGCTTCCTTTCATATGATGTTGAGTTATGCATGATTTCATATTGAGCTTCATCATTAGATGATGTTGAGCTTCGTCCATATGATGTTGAGCTTCATTATATACGATGTAGAGCATTGCATGTTTTTAGGAGAAGAGTCTAGCACTGAGCAGGTTAAAGGTCGATCACCCTATACCCAGAACTACATACCAACGTCGGTTGATACTATTACATAATTGAGACCTCCCTTGTGAGCTATCCCCGCCCTGATTGGCCCTTCAGCTTGATATCGATATCATGGTGGCGTCCTTAGCCTTAGAAATGTTTGGGATGGCTCTGCCCACTTGAGTGTGATAGTCGGGACCATGTAAGCTCTATCATGGTATGTCAATTAAGTGACTAGTCTCCCATTGTCTAAATCGTTCAGATTTCACATTCACTACTCATGAAATTTATCTTATGCATACATGTTCAAAAATCAAGGTTTGACTCATTGTTCAACTTTTGATATGAATGCATGTTTCAACTTTAAGTCATTCGAGTCAGTCATGATGTTCTAAAGCTAAGCGTGGTCATGTTATGATAAGAGTATGATTTCAGAATGAATGCATGTAGCCGTCTATTTACACTTAAAAGTTATGATATGTTATGAAATGCTTTAAATAATTTATTTTACTAAAGCGGTTTTACTTACCTTGCATACTCGGTATATTCCATGTACTGACTGCATACTATCCATGTTGCATCGTTTCATGATGCAGGACCCGATTCTCAAGTTCAGCCCCGTTCGTAGTCACTGTTCAGAGTTAGCACCTACTTATTTGGGGAGTCCTCATCTTTCGAGGACTAGAACTTCAGTTGTTTTAGATGTCTTTTCAGTTCCAATATTGTTGAGCTAGTTGGGGGTGTTGTCCCATCAGCTCGTCCAGATTAGAGGCTTATCAGACTTAGACGTGTGTTCAACTTCATATATTTATTCTGTTGTTATATTAAGTTTGACTTCCACTAAGTTTATAAGTATGTTTTTGTCATGTTTATTGAATGAGTTGGTTGGATGCTTATGCCATGGGTAGATTTGGGGTATCTCGGGTTCCCTTGTCCCATGTCTATGATTCGGGCCTCCGTTCGGGTCGTGACAACGGGTGGAGGAGATTCCATTGCTTGTAGAGGCAAGCATGGGGTTAGTTGTTTCTGTCATATCTATTAATCAATAACAGAAAAAGTTAGTAATTGATGAAGATTCTATTTCTTCAAACCGGAAAAACTTTTAACAGAACTAAACTGAATGATGGTGAAGTTTTTATATCTTCAAACCGAATTACCAACAATCAAATTTCTTGGTGATGTTTTTATATCTTCAAACCAGCAATCACAGTGATTAGAAAATCGCTAGGATTTTAATCTCAACGGGAGAAGAAAATCCTAAGATTTTAATCTCCAACAATTGAGTAGAAAACTGGAAAGGTTTTAGTCTCCAAAACCAAAAAATAGATGAACACAGAAAAAATATATTCCTTAATCTTGTTGTTGCCCTATGTTCAAATACGTAAAACAAAAAATGAATAATATCTGAGTCCAAAGAATTCATTGTGTGTCCTTAAGGAATTTATTCCCCTCACTATACTAGTGGTTTATGATTACTTCCCCCAGGATAAAATGGTTATACCTGCTAATGGTGTAGCAGTACATGAAACACTTATAAATTCGTAGAACTCTAAGAGCAGTAACAAATCACACAACAGACTCGATTTTTTTTGTCTGAAAAATATGCAGAATGTTTGAAAATTCTCTATCCAAAAATGAAGGCAAAAGTCCTTTATTTATAGCCAAAGATCTGAAGTGAAGGCATGTGAAGACACTTATTCAGATGGTGTTTGATCGAAATGTCTACCATTGGGAAAGAAACTTTTTCAACTTTCTCTTCCCTCCAATTTATTTCTCTCTATTTCCCAATTCAGACCCAACACTTAACTCCACATTTACATCTTAGACTTGAGAGTTATAAATACATTGAGACAATTTTTGTTGATCGTTCTTCCTTATTTTTGCAATAATCAAGTGAGTTTCTTCCTATAATAGTTGTAAGTATTTATTTATGTTTTTATCTATGAATGCTATTAATTTACTTATACTTATGAGAGACTAAAACCGCCACAACTAAGGTTGTGGGAACCTTCGTGAAATAACGAAATAGGGTTTGTACAATGTGATTCTGAAAAAATACTAAATGCTTGTATTTGTATTTTCTTCATCTTTAACGTTTTTTAATGATGTGCAACATTAGGACTTTCCTGAATCCTCTACTTGCTTGAGCCTAGAGAGATAGATATTATGAAAAGAGAATTACAATACAACTTTGGTCTTTATGATCATTGTATTAACTTGGGTTGTGGTCGTAGGATAGTTAAATTTGAAACAAATTGATAACGGCTAGTTTGAAATCGCTCATGAGACCTAACCCGGTGATTGAGTATATTCATCCAGTAGAGACGAACCAATCATTTGGATGAACCCTAATTATCAGTTCTATAAGTAAAGTATTGGGATAGATCACAAGTTTAAAAACCAAAGTAGTTATGTATCCATGGGGAACACTTACCCTAGTTATTTGCACTAATTTGGAATCAACCTTCAATTTCTCAACAATATTACTTGTTACTTTTACAAATCCTCCCCTTAGGAGATAAGTGACCTAAAAGCATAAATATTAGCGTCCCTCTATATCCTTCCATATTTCCTATGGGATCGACCTCAACCTTTGTTGGGTTCTTTATTGACAATGTTTGCTTCATAATTTGTCAGGAAGTGTGAGTTTGAGTGTTATCAAAAAGTGGTGCCGTTGTCAGGGAATACGACTTACGATTAGATTAATTGCTTGTGTTTAACTTTTAGTCTTTATTTCCTATTTTACGTTTTTGTTTTCTTTTTCTAACATTTCACAGGTTAGCGTGGTAAAATAAGAGGCCAAAATGTGAACATGGTCCTAACAAGTATCTTGATGAAGTCTGAGTAATCAAGATACTTGTGTCGTACCACGAAGTTAAATCATGCGCTACTTGGGAGAAACCCAAGATCAATTTTTTTGGGTTATATATGTATGTTCATATGTGTAGGTGATAGTTCATAATTTTCAACAAATCGGAGCATGAACATTTAAAAAGGGGAGAAAACAAGTTAGACGAGCGCATATGGCCTAGCGCCAGAACAAGAAGCACAAGGTTTGGCGTGAGGCACAGGAGAGACACCACATTGATCAGGGGAATATTTATATGCCAAATCGATACTCAAATGCATCACTTTCGCCTTGTTTATCCAACAATGTGTGTATATTCTCATGTAAATTGT
>JACEIK010007551.1:31581-73992 GCA_018107945.1 Datura stramonium | reverse complement strand
GAATCAACATATAGATTTTCATGAATTAGAGAGGGATTGGGCATGGGTGTGAACAAATTCACCCATTCATAACCCTACATACTTGAGATGGACTGATCACACCAATTCCTTGATAGACCAAATAGAATTGAGGAAGAACTTGTAGAAGACCAAAACTTGATCACCTTTGAGGCCCTCAACTTGCATGCATGAATGTAAATGAGCCTAGGAAGAACTTACCCCTCTTAAATCTCCCTATTTGAAGCTTAAAACCGTGTTTAGGACCCTAGGGCTTAGGAATGATGAAAATAACCTTAATGAATTTTCTGGAAAAACTATCTGCCAGTGACAACGGACGTCAGAACAGTCCATTGCTGGCTTCCACAGTCCATTACTACCCCTCGTTGCTACACCATGAATTCAGGTCTCAGATCCCTCACCACAACCGGACAGGACGGGATGTTGCTAGATCAAATGACACGTAGCTTCAGTCGTCGTCACCACTGCCTTAACTTGGGGATCCCTTGAAATGGCTACTAACCACGGCCTGTTGTTTCCTGCAATGGGTCATTCTATAGCTCGTTACTTCCTTCTTGACCGAGGACCAGTCTTACAACGACCCCATCCAATGACTAGTTACATCAAACAATAGGTCGTTCCTAGACTCGTTACTTCCAACTCCAAACCTGCAGTACCTCACCACAGGCACATTCCAATGAATTGTTAGTGGCACCAACGACCTGTACCACGACCCATTCTGCAAAAATTTTCCAAATTTTTGCTACTTTTCATTTTTAAATCCCGGGTCTAGTCTTGGGCACTTTTGGGGTATTACAATATCTCCCCTTGGGAACATTCATCCTCAAATGTGGGAAAACATACAAAAACCAGAAAAATGCAATAATCGTACTGGATTACTGATCATACAAGCTGAAAACTGACAGAATGGCTAACTCCAATTTAAACTACATTACTGAACTGAATTCATGAATCATACACACATCCATTTACATGAAATGAACTGGGGCACATGAACTGAACACGAAACTGAATAGAGTTGTAGGGAAAAAAACTAATACTGCATGCTAAAACTGAGCTGGTAGGGAATAAATGTGGGTATCTAGCTATCATATCTACTTCGGCTTCCCACATAGCTCCCTCCACATGCTGATTCCTCCATAACACTTTAACTAAAGCTACTTCCTTGTTTCTTATCCTTCGAACCTAGTGATCCAGTATTTCCATCAGAACCTCCTCATAACTAAGGTTGTCTTTCACACCGACACTGTCCGCCGGGACAACTAGCACTGGATCACCCAAACACTTGTTTAAGAGTGATACATGAAAAACAGGATGCACGGAAACTAATTCTGAGGGCAAACCCAATTCATATGCCACCTTGCCAACCTGCTTCACAATCCGGTAGGGGCCAACATAACGGGGACTGAGTTTTTCTTTCTTTCTGAACCTCATCAGTCCCTTCATGGAAGACACCTTTAGAAACACCTAATCATCAACTTCGAACTCAAGTTCCCTCCTCCTTACATCGATATAGGACTTTTTGCGAGTTTGAGCTGTTTTCAACCTATCCCGTATGAGCTGAACTTTCTCCATGGCTTCATGGACTGAATTTGGTCCTATCATCGCAACTTTACCGACTTCAAACCAACCAATAGACATCTCCGTCTATAGAGAGCCTCAAATGGAGCCATCTGAATGCTGGAATGATAGCTGTTATTCTATGCAAACTCAATAAGAATCAAATGGTCATCCCAACTACCTTTGAAGTCAATCATAGATGCTCTCAACATGTCCTCGAGAGTCTGAATTATCCACTCCGCTTGACCATCCGTTTGCGGGTTAACCTGAATACCTAGTCCTTTTAGAAACGACCTCCAAAATTGAGAGATAAACTTGGTAGCTATGTCTGATATGATAGATAAGGGCACTCCATTCAACCGAACTAGATCTCGGATGTATAGTTTGGCATAATCCTTCGCTGGATTTGTGGTTTTGATTGGTAGAAAATGAGTGGCTTTGGTCAACCTTTCCATGACCACCCAAATGGAGTCATACTGCCGATGAGTGCGGGGAAACCCTGTGATGAATCCATGTTGATTTACTCCCACTTCCAAGTGGGGATACTGATATCCTGAAGCACACCTCCTAGTCTCTAGTGCTCAACCTTCACTTGCTGACAGTTTGGACACTTAGCTACAAATTCTGTGATGTCCTTCTTCATGCCACTCCAACAATAGACTTCCCGTAGGTCATGGTACATCTTGGTGGCACCTGGATGTATTGAATACCTGGAACCGTGACCCTCATGCAACATCCAATTTCTCAAGTCATCAACGTCCGGGACACACAAGCGACCTAATATCGAAGCACACCATCTCCCACTTTGGAGAAGACTTCTACCTTCTGATTTAGAATGACTTCCTTTAACTTTACCAAAATAGGATACTTGTACTGCCTAGATTTTACATCAGTTACCAAGGATGATTCTGATCCGTTATGTACTAGAACACCGCCATCGGTCGAGTCGACCAAACGAACTCCCAACCTTGAAAGCCGATGCACATCCTTCACCAGCTCCTTTCTCCCCTTATCCATATGGGACACACTCTCCATAGAGAGTCTACTAAGTGCGTCTGCTACTATATTGGCCTTACCAGATGGTAAAGGACACTTCTATCATAATCCTTGAGTAACTCCAACCACCTTCTCTAGTGCAAATTTAGGTCCTTCTGGGTAAACACATATTATCAGCTCTTGTAGTCCGTAAACACATCTACATGGACCCCGTAGAAATAGTGTCTCCATATCTTGAAATCAAAAACCACTGCCGCCAATTCAAGATCATGGGTCAGGTAATTCTTCTCATGAACTTTCAGTTATTTGGAAGCGTATGCTATCCACCTTACCATGCTGCATCAATACGCAACCAAGGCTAATTCTAGAAGCATCGCAATACATCACAAACCCATCGGTACCCTCCGATTGGGTTAACACCGATGCTGAGGTAAGTCGAGTCTTCAACTCCTGAAAGCTCCTCTCATAAGAATTCGACCATTGAAATTTCACTTTCTTTTGGGTCAATTTAGTAAATGGCGTTGCAATAGCTAAAAATCCCTCAATAAATCTCCGATAATAACCAGCTAAGCCTAAGAAACTCCTGATATTGGAAGGATTCACCAGTCTAGGCCAATTTTTTTATCACTTCTATCTTTTAAGAGTCCACCTTTATACCTTCACTTGACACCACAAGGCCCAAAAATGCCACCGAGTTCAACCAAAACTCACACTTGGTGAATTTAGCATATAGTCTACAATCCTTGAGAGCCTGTAGCACCACCCTCAAATGAGCAACATGCTCCTCCTCGCTCCGTGAGTATATCAGGATGTCGTCAATAAACACGATCACGAACATATCCAAGTACGCACCCTATTCATCAAATCCATAAAAGTTGCAGGAGCATTTGTTAGTCCAAAAGACATAACTACAAACTCATAATGACCATACCACGTCATGAAGGTTGTCTTCGGAATATCACTCTCCCGAACCCAGAGCTAATGGTACCCAGATCTGAGATCTATCTTCATAAAGAACTTAGCACCCTGAAGTTGATCAAACAAATCATCAATCCTAGGAAGAGGATACCTATTCTTTATGGTGACCTTGTTCAATTGTCGAAAATCAATACACATACGAAAAGAACCATTTTTCTTTCGGACAAAGAGAACTAGTGCTCCCCATGGGGATTTGCTCGATATGATAAACCCCTTATCTAGAAGGTCTTTCAACTGCTCCTTCAACTCCTTTAACCCAGTTAGAGCCATTATGTAAGAAGGAATAGATATAGGTTGCGTATCAGGAAGAAGGCCAATACCAAAATCAATCTCCTGCTCGGGAGGGATTCTTGGTAAATCATTTGGGAAGACTTCTGGGTACTCGCATACTACTGGGGCTGACTGGATAGTTGGGGTTTTAGATGTAGCATCCTTAACCCTAACTAGATGGTACATGCAACCCTTGGAGATCATCTTTCTAGACTTAAAATAGGAAATGAAATGACCTACAAGCACAATTGAACTACTCTTCCATTCAAGGACTGGCTCACCCGGAAATCTGAACTCTACTGCCCGTGTTCTACAATTAACTGAGGCATTACATGCAAATAGCCAATCCATGCTGAGGCATAACATGCAAATAGCCAATCCATGCTGAGGATAACATCAAAGTAGGTCATGGCTAACTCTGCTAGATATGCTGAGGTGACTTTTTGAAGGACTGTGACCGGGCAACTTCTATACACCCGTCTAGTTATAACTGAATCACCCACTGGAGTAGAGACTGAGAAGGATTTTGATAAGATTTCGGGACTAACTCCAAAACTACTAGACACATAAGGTGTCACAAAAGACAAGGTAGCCCCCAGATCTAACAAAGCATATACGTCAAGATGGAAAACTCATAACATACCAGTGATTACATAGGGGAGACCTCCTGATCCTAGCAAGATGCTACGACATAGAATCTATTTTGGCGCTAACCGCCACCCGTGATAGTAGATGCCCCCTGCTGGGCTAGGCGTGCGGGTGGAGCTGCTGAACTGGAAGTTGGTCAATCTATGAGCATGTGTCCGGGCTTTCTACACCCGAATCAAGCACCTATACTCGTCAAACACTGACCCATGTGCCCCCGACCACACCTGCCACAAACTGGAATACTGGAATCCACGGGCCTCCTACTTTGACCCCTAAAGTCTAATTCTTGTCCTCTCTAGTCGTGCCTAGGTCTGGATGGTACACTCATCGCTGAAGATTCTGGGGATGAAGACCTCTGGTGGGACTGTTGTCAGTGCCCATCTCCTGGCCTTGGTTGAGAGAACCTATAGCTGTCTGTCCTAACCCCATTGGCCTCTCTTTCCCTCAGATGTGCCGCCTCCATCTACTAGGCGTACAAGACTATCCGATAGAAATCCATATCCTAATGGAGCATGGAGGTTCTTCAATCCTTGTCTAGATAGTCCGCCACCCCATGAAGAAACCTGCTCACTCGTGCCCTCTGATCAAGAACTAACTCTGGGGTGTACTTTGACAAACGAGTGACTCTAGGGCATATTCCTGTACTGTCAACTTTCCCTATTTTAGGTTCATAAACTTGGACTCCTTCAACTCCCTCGTCTCACAAGGGAAGAACCGATCTAAAAAAGCAACATGAAACTCCTCCCAACTGATAGGGCCTGCTTCGGCTGCCCCACTATCCTTCCACTGTTTAAACCAAATGTGTGCGACCCCCTTCAATTGATATGAGGCCAAATCAACACACTCTTCTCCATTCACCCCCATGACCTGGGTGATCCTCAAAATCTCATCAATGAACTCATGTGGATCCTCATCCACCTTTGACCCAAGAAACTTTGGTGGGTTCATCCTTAGGAAATCTTTGACTCATGCTACCACCGCATTCTTGTTTTGCGGGACATGTGACACTTCCTACTGGTTGACCTGGACGGTTAAGGCTTGTGCTAGCATCTGAATGGCTGCCCTAAATTCTGCGTGGGCAATCGGCTCCGGTGCATGGTGCTCATGGACTGGTGGGGCTTGTTAGTGCCCATCTCCATTACCATCCTCGTGGTCATCTCCATTCCCATTCCTTCTTCCTTTAACTTTACGGGGAGGCATGATTCTGCAATCAAAAATAGCACGAGTTAGAAGGATAGAGAGACATTTCATCACACGACAAAGATTATGAAAAAAGGGAACATTTCCTAAACGTCTCGTAGCCTCTTCGTCATAAATGTGGTGTTCTTCACACTCATGAAAAAGAATCTACTTAACTCTACTTTCAGACACCCTAGGACACTTCAAAACCTGTTGCTCTGATACCAAGTTTTTCATGACCTGAACACAGGCTTAGATCAAGACACAGGACAAGGAGCCCCGAGAGACTCCAAGTCAACCCATGGCATGAACATACATCTAACTAAAAAAATAAAGCGGAATACTTAACATAATGAACATGGAGGAAATCCAAGAAAACATAACAATCTGAATATACAACACGAGTCTGAAATTGAATACAATCTATTGTCCGAAAAGTCTCTATTTTTGATGAGTTGATGGGACAAGACCCCAACTAACTCTCTACGTATGAAACTGAAAATACGCCAACATAATTTAATGGAAGTGGGGCCCTCGATAAATGAGGACTCACCAATAGAGTCTGGATGCTAACTTTGAAAGCCGGCTAGTGAGGGGGCTGAGTCTTAAAGATCGGAGCCTGTATACTAAAATAATACAACATAGAGTATGTGGTCAGTACGTGAAATGTATTGAGTATGCAAGGTAAGTAAAACTACTTAAATAAGAAAACTCATTTAAAACATGCATAGTGTAAAACACAATTAAGATAAGAATCTGAGAGTAGGGCTTGCATGTTATTTTCTGAAATCATGATCTGGCATAACTGAACATCATAACTAAATCGAATGACCCAAAGCTGAAATTTGATAATCACAAGTAAAACTTAAGATTGGGTCAAACCTGCTTTAGAACATATATGTGTATCAAGAATGATAAACATGCATAACTAAATCATGAGGAATAATGGGAGATTCATCTTATAACTGACATTACCACGATAGAGCTTACGTGGTCCCAACTATCACAATCAAGTGGGTAGAGTCGTCCAAAGCCTTTCCAGGGCTAAGGACAATACCATGATCGATATCAAGATGAAGGACCATTTGAGGCAGGGGATAGCTCATAAGGGAGGTCCCAAAGTATATATGTAAACCTACGTTGGCTCGTAGTTCTGAGGCGTAGGGTTGACTGACCCTTATCCTACTCGGTGCTGGACAATACTTCCAAAAACATGCATATGCTCCCCATCATTTTTCAACAAAGATGACCATCGTCTATTGACGAAGCTAAATAATCATATACATATAAAATCTGAAATCATACATGAGGAGCTTTGGCTCAAACTACCACAAGCTGAACATAATTAGGAGTCTTAACTCCAAAATCATGTGGTAAGCTAATTCGTGAAATCATAAATCATACTTGAACATATGGACTTTTCCAATACTTAAACATGCTTGAAAAATGCTCAATTCACTTGAAAACATGATCATAGACATGGGTAACTTGAAATATGCTTTTCATCAATAATATCTCATCATACTTGAACATCATCATAAATCTCAATTTTCATGAACTCTCATGGATAGGCATTATAATTTATAAAACATGAAAACATGAAATATAATTTAAAACATCATAAAACTTGCCCATTAATCATATTTCAATAATATATAGATACTTAGATCATACCCATGGTAGAAAACTTAGGAAATTCATGCATTGGATTAAAACCCCATAGAATCAACATATAAATTTTCATGAATTAGAGAAGGATTGGGAATGAGTGTGAACAAATTCATCCATTCATAACCCTACATACTTGAGATGGACTGATTACACCAATTCCTTGATAGCCCAAAGAGAATTGAAGAAGAACTTCTAGAAAACCTTAATTGATCACCTTCTAGGCCCTCAACTTGCATGCATGAATGTAAATGAGCCTAGGATGAACTTACCCCTCTTAAAACTCTCTATTTCGAGCTTAAAATAACGTAGTTTAGGACCCTAGGGCTTAGGAATGACAAAAATACCCTTAATGAATTTCTTGGAAAAACTGCTTTGCTAGTGACAACAGATGTCAAAATGATCCGTTGCTGGCTCCCACGGTCCATACTACCCCTCATTGCTACACCCTAAATTCAGGTCTCAGATCCCTCACTAATACTGGACAGGACAAGTCGTTTCTAGCTCAAACGACTCATAGCTTCCAATCGTCGTCACCACTGCCTTAACCTGGGGATCCCTATAAACGGCTGCTGAACACAGCCCGTCGTTTCCTGCAACGGGTCATTCTACGACTCGTTACTTCCTCCTTGACCAAGGAACAGTCTTACAATGACCCCATCTAACGACTCGTTACACCAAACAACGGGTCATTCCTAGACCCGTTACATCCAACTCCAAACTTGTAGTACCTCACCACAGACATATTCCAATGAATCGTTAGTGGCACCAACGACCTGTACCATGACCCGTTCTGCAAAAATATTCCAGATTTTTGCCACTTTGCATTTTTAAATCTCGGGTCTAGTCTTGGGCACTTCCAGGGTATTACAGGAGAAGACCTCCACCTTTTGATTTTAAATCACTTCCTTCAGTTTTACCAAGATAGGATCCTCGTCTTACTTGGCCTTGACCTCAATCACATATGAAGATTCTGACCTATTCTACATAATGACACCACCATCTGTTGAATCAACAAGGCAAACCCTTAAACGAGCAAGCTAATGCACCTCTTTCACCAACACCTTCCTTCCCTCGACAACGTGAGACACACTCTTCATGGACAGCCTACTAAGAGCATCCACCACTATATTGTCCTTGCTCGGATGGTAAATGACAGTCATGTCATAGTCCTTGAAAAGCTCTTGCCACCTCCTTTATTGCAAGTTCAGGTCCTTTTAAGTGATCACATATGAAGGCTCTTATGATCCGTGAAAACATCCACATGCACAAGTAGTGTCTCCAAATCTTCAATGTGAACACCACTGCTGCCAACTCTAGGTTATGCGTCAGGTAATTCTTCTCATGAGTCTTAAGCTGTCTAGAGGCATATGCAATGACCTTACCATACTGCATTAGCACACAAACAAGAACAACCTTCGAAGCATCACATTACACAACGAATCCATCCATTCTCTCGAGTAAAGTCAACAGTAGGGAGAAAGTGAGTAGAGTCTTTAACTCCTGAAAACTCTTCTCATAGGTATCCGACCACTGAAATTTGACTTTCTTTTGGACCAACTTAGTAAATGGTGTTGCAATGGATGAAAATCCTTAAACAAACCTCCTATAATAGCCAGCTAAACCTAAGAAGCTCCTGATATCCAAAGGACTAACTGGTCTATGCCAATTCTTTTCCGCCTCTATCTTTTGAGAGTCCGCCTGCACACACTAACCACATGACCCAAAAATGCTAATGAGTTCACCCAAAACTCACACTAGTTGAATTTAGCAAACAGTTGGCGATCCTTGAGAGAATATAGCATAATCCTCAAATGAGTGGCATGCTCCTTCTCGCTCTGAGAGTATATGAGAATATCATCTATCAAAATAATCACGAACATATTCAAATACGGCTTGAACACCCTATTCATCAAATTTGTAAAAGCTGCAGGAGCATTCGTTAGTCCAAAAGACATAACTAAGAACTCATAGTGACCATACCGAGTCCTGAAGGGTATCTTCAGAATTTCACTCTCTCTAACTCTAAGCTGATGATAGACGAATCTGAGGTCTATCTTTGAGAAGCACATAACACCTTGAGGTTGGTTAAACAAGTCATCAATCCTAGGGAGGGATATTTGTTCTTGATTGTGACCTTGTTCAAATGCCGATAATCAATGCACATTCTAAGAGAACCATCCTTCTTTCGAAAAAAGAGAACTGGTGCAGCTCATGGGGATTTTCTAGGTCTGCTGAAACCATTATCTAGGAGATCTTTCAACTACTCTTTCAACTTCTTCAGTTCGGCTGGAGCCATTCTATAAGGAGGGATGGATATAGGTTGCATATTAGGGAGAAGGTAGATACCAAAGTTGATACCCTGCTTAGGAGGGACTCTTGGTAGATTATCTAGGAACACCTACGGGTACTCACACACTATACGAACTGACTGAAGAGTCGGGGTCTCTGATGTAGCATCCTTAACCCGAACTAGATGGTATACACAACCTTTAGAAATCATCTTCCTGACCTTGAGATAAGGAACAAAGTGGCCTATTAGCCCAGCTGAACAAGGAGGCGCATAGTTTATGAGACCGGGGAACCTTGGAACCCTTAGACTACTCAGCACTATACATTACTCCAAAAACATGTATACTTCTCATATAATTATATTCTCAATACATAGCTTAAATCTTAACATTGGGGAGTCTTAACTCCAAAATATATATATCATAGCTAATTTTGTCATCCTTGGCTAAATCATGAAACATACTTGACTTGTGTGGGCTTTCCCAAACCTTAAAATCATGCATACTTGATCATCAAAGGAGAACTTCTAAACTTGCTTTCATGGGAGTTGAATGAATTAAAATAGGTTAAGCTCCCTTAATACACTTTTTCAAGTGCTTAAAACGATGTAGTTTAGGGCTTAGGAGCCTATAAATTAGGAAAATACCCTTACTAATTTCGCTAAAAAAACTTACTGCCAGAGGTAATGACTCACACCATGAGTCGTACCTTGGAACCACGACTCATGGTTTCCTCCCTTTGCCGCTACTGTTCTCACCCAACATCCTGAAGTTCCCATGGGCCAAACAATAACTTGTACCTTCCAATGACGAGTTGTTGGACCTATCCATGTCACTGTTTCCAACTCCTCTGCTCCCTCCTATAAGTTCAAGAAATGACTCGTTGTTCCCCACAACGAGTCATACCACGATCCGTACCTTCCAATCGTGACACTCCTGAACCAACCAACGACTCCCTACCATGACCCATTGTATGGGCCTACGAGTCGTACCTTGACTCGTTATTGTTGGTCATTCTTCAGTAGATGCTAACCACGATTGATTCTACCACTCATTACTTCTCACCACGACTCGTACAATGAGTCATGCTGAATCATTTTTTCAAACTTTTTCTGCTGATCACATTTATAATACTGAGTCTAATATTAGGAACTTTTGGGGTATTACAGTAGGTGAACTCATCAAAGTGCCATGAAACAGTCCCAGATGCAAAGGGCATTAATGGGTCAGGTAGAACTGTGAGTGGATTGCCTGGTGATGATACTTCCCAGTGGTCTGAAAGAGTTCTATTCTCATGATAGGAAGTCCCATCCAATCCAATGGGCAGCCTAGATGGATCCACTTCATAGACAACGCATCCTAGGGAAGGGTGGTCTGTTGTGCTATATTTCCTTATCCGGTATTACTTCAGATGGGCTATCATAGCCCATACACCAATCATTCGGTGGACTTCTGCAAGTTGCTAGTTGAGCCTCCTCAGGGGCCAGCATGTTCAGATCAATACTTTTTGGTGACAACATCTCCTTGCAACATCTTTCTTCATGGCCACCACTTTATTTTCCAACACATCTGCTCTCACAGATAGGCCCCATAATTTGTCAATTACAGGTCTCACTGCTCTTTTGATGGCTTGTTGAATCAAGAAGGGAATTTCCTTTGCCAGTTTCAACAATTGAACATCATGGGCTCGAGCCTTATGTACCACCTTCAAAATGCCCTTTGTTGGTAGTGAGGGCGCCCTGTTGGTTTATGATAAAACCGCTACAGTTGCATGACACCTTGAAAGTGAAGGAGTTGCTGGTTCCATAGTCAACTTGGGATGCTTTCAACTTGGTGTATCCTTTTCTGTCTTGGTGGAGAAGGTAATCACTCACTCAATCCTCACTATTTTGTCCAATGGCCTGAATAGAGGACAGCTGGCATGAAGGCAAAGCAGACTAATGAAAACAAGATAGGGCATAAAGGTTGCTTTTTTCCTAGCCTCTCTCTTAAATTATTCAGCAATAATCTCCCCCACATTTATGTGCCTACGATCCATGATGTAAGCCACCAGGATTATGGTCTCAATGGGAACATGTGTTGTGTTTTTGGAAGGAATGATACGGGCACATACCAAATTAAGCTAGTTCATGCTTCAGATTTGAGATTATGTCGATGAATCACACCCTCTGTTATAGCCCAATGCGGTTGGACCAAAACAATTATCTCGGCCATCCACTCAAACTGATCATCTTTGGCATCAAATTTTCTTTTGAAGTCTCGACTTGGATGTACTGGGTCAGCCCAATAAATAGAGTTGATTTAATCTGGGGTGATGTGAACTTCTTGGCCCCGTATCAGCACAAACGATAAACATGGAATCTTATTAACTATACCTTTATGCTTCAAGATGTCCCGTTGTGCCCTATAAGAGGCATAGAACTCCCGCACCAACTCAGGAAAATAAGGATGCAAGGACATTGTGAAAGGTTCCCAACTATGAATTTGAAATAGATCATAAATGTCTGAAAAGTCATCCATGAAAGAGTCAACCTCAAATCGAGCTTCTGCAGTGATAGATCATTTCTCCTTACATTGGAAATAATAATTCCTCATCTTATTGAGCCCAAAGCGGAGTTGATCAATTCGCTTCTCCTCATCGGAATATGCTCCTGGAGCTGTGGCATCAGTTATTGGTGTTTTCCCTTTGCCACATTGTCAAGAGGTGGACATGATACTGCAAAGATATGTTAGTGCCACATGCTGTTATATTTGAGTTTTGAATAATATGAAAGTAAAATACATAACAAACTAATATAGAAATAAAAACTTCAAAATTGGATGAGAACAAGTTGCAACATCAAAATCATATGCTGGTGGACCGATGTCACAATTACGAAGCACAGGTAGAAACCTGAGAGTCGCAGTTGAGCCGCCAGTCTGGGTAGACAATCAGGCATAAAGACATTTTATCGATGCTACACTGGCATCAACCCGTGAAGTGCAAGTGAAGCGCGAATAGGCAGTGGCCCAAAGCCTTGAACCCAGACTCGTGCCTCACCCTGCATTTCACCGGTGTAAAACTATTTTAGCATCAATAGCACCTCCACCTAATGAAACCAGAACATCCAAATTTCATGTTTTTGCTCAACTGACCCCACATTATGATCAACCCACTCCAAATAGCACACAAAAATAAAAATGGTGATTTGCCCTTAAGAACGACGTCACTCGATCTATCAACGGGAAAATCATGCATTTGAAACACATGGGGTTACTCAGACTTCACCTCCAACAAACTTATCAAACACACATTGCGTATAGTATTTCTACCAAAAATGAGCACCCACACCAACTTCACTACCCCCAACACACCCTCACTATGAGAATCATACCACAATGGAATAGCGCAACATGTAAAATAGTAGATATGGATACGAAAAATTTCTGAATCTAGAATGCTTAATCTTTAACTCTCATTTTCAAACATCAAGCAAGATAAGAGCACAAAGACACATACCGATTGAACAATGAAAACAAAAAACACTTAGATTTGAGCTTAGTGTCTTGATAAAAAATGGTGTTTCCAACAATGGGCAATGCTTTTTCTTAGTGAGAGTGGTGTGAGGTAAAATTTATTGAAGAGATTAGGAATGGAGATTTTATAGGCTGAAGAGAGGGAGAATGATTTGGTAGTGAGAAGGCGGGTTAATGGTGAGAAATTGGAAAGTTGAAAATGATGGGGAAATTGGGTTATTAGGAAAGTGGGAAGGTGAGAATGAAAGGTTTATAGGGATCTAAAAGGGTCTGACCAGGTTCTTTTTAAAAGCCATGGGTCATGTCGGTCAATGGGTCGATCAAGATTTTAAATGAAATACGTACCTCTACTTGCACTAAACCTGCAGCCGCCGGTGAGTACCAGCGTTTCGACGTTTCAAGCACAAGTGACTTCCCTTATGCTCAGTTTTCTATTTACAAGTTGCGATTGACCGGTGGTTTACAAATTGGCACCTGCATGCCAATGATTGGTTGCAGTTCATTTTTCAACTCCCAGTTTTTATCAAGTATACTGGCTGACACTGGCATTGAACTGATGGTTTAGGGATTGGCACCGGCATTTCTCCATCTCTCTCCTCTTTTCCCTCGTATTCTAGAGTCCATCTACGTGTGGGTGGAAACTCGCACTTGAGAACCTGCATTTCGCAGGTCTTGCGCCGCCAATTCCCCGTTTTTGTTTCAACTCCTTCTTCATCCAATCTACCTACAAAAAAATCAACAGAACATCAAAGAATAAAACATAATAACACTTAGGTTGCCTCCATAAAAGTGCCTTATTTAACGTCATGGTACCACAAAGATGCGCTGCTACGGCTCATCCAGGTATGCAACTTCCATCATGTTGATTTCTGCTAACACTCCCAAGTACTTTTTTACTTATTGACCATTCACTTTGAATCTTAGCCCATCATCTCTTTCAAGCTCGATAGCTCCATTCTCAAAAACTTGGGACACCTTAAAGGGACCCGACCACTTAGATTTAAGCTTCTCGGGAAACAACCGCAATCTAGAGTTGAAGAGTAACACTTGATCTCCTCGAATAAATTCTCTTTGCAAAATTTTCTGATCATGATAGCGCTTCATTAGGGCTTTGTATGTTGCCGCATATTCATAAGCCCTCATCCTAAACTCGTCCAACTCATTGAGATTCTCCACTCGCCCATGTACAACTTTCCCCTAGTCAAGGTTCAAACTCTTCAAGGCCCACAGGGCTTTATGCTCCAGTTTTCATCGGTAGGTGGCAAGCTTTACCAAATACAAGTTGGTATGGTGACATTCCAATCGATGTTTATTATGTGGTTTGATAGACCCAAAGAGCATCATCTAGCTTCCTTGCCCAATTTTTCTTATTGACATTGACTGTTTTAGTCAAAATAGACTTAATTTTCCCGATTGGATGCCTCCGCTTGGCCACTGGTCTGAGGATGATAAGGGTAGCAACTTGTGCTTCACAGCATACTTTGCAAGAAAAATGCTGAATAACCAATTGAAAAAGTGTGAACCTCCATCACTAATGATAGCTCTCGGTGCCAAAACCTGGGAAGATATGCTTTTCAAAAAGGATATCACACTCCTCCCCTCATTGTTGGGAAACATCACAGTTTCAACCCACATCGATACATAGTCAACAACCACAAGAATGTATGTGTTTCCATAAAATCTCAAAAACGACCCTATGAAATCATTCCCTATAAATGAAACAATCCACCTCTAGGATTGGTGTCAAAGGAAGCTCATGTCGCCTAGAGATTCTTCTGGTTCGTTGCACTGATCACACTTCTTAACGAAGTCATGGGAATCATGATGGTGAGTAGGCCAATAAAATCCACATTGCAGCACTTCCGCTTTTGTACTCACACTCCTATAGTGGCCTCCTACCGGTGATGAATGACATGCCTTAAGGATTGGAATCATTTCAACCTCTGGAACACATCTGCGAATCATGCCATCAACACACATATGGAAGAGATATGGATCATCCCAATAAAACTTTTGGACATCATGCATAAACTTCTTCTTTTAATGGAAGGTTAATCCTTCAGGAGTGATATTGCTTGCCAAGCAGTTAGCAAAATCTGCAAACTAAGGTGTTAAGTCATGGGGTGCAGCCAAAATGTTCTCATCATAGAAATCATCATCAATCTCCTTATTTACACCCAACTTACCAGCCACTTGATTCTCGTATCCCCTCCGGTCCTTTACTTAAGAATTGAATTCTTGGAGAAAAAGGACTCATTGATGAGCCTTAGTTTAGCATCTTTTTTAGTCATCAAATATCTAAGTTCAACATGGTCCATGTGCACCACTACCTTGGTCCCTAGCAAGTATGCCTGAAAATTTTCAAACGCAAACACTACTGCAAACATCTCTTGTTCCGTCATTGTATAATTTTCTTGTGCATCATTCAAGGCTTTGCTGGCATAGTAAATGAGGTGAAAGATCTTTCCTTCCACTTTCCAAGAACTGCCCCTACCACTACACTGCTGGCATCGCACGTCAATTCGAAGGGTTTCGACCAATTTGGTGCAGTGATGATTGGGGCGGTTACAAGCTTCTCCTTCAAATTAATGAAATCCCTCATACAAGCCTCTCCAAAATGAAATTTCACATCTTTTTCCAATAACTAGAAAGAAGGATGTGCTACCTTGGAAAAGTCTTTGATAAATTGGTGGTAGAACCCCACATGTCCCAGAAAACTATGAATGTCCTTCACAGTCTTAGGCGTAGGGAGGTAGGTGATAGTGTCAATTTTTGCTTTGGTCTACCTCAATCCCTTTCTCAGAAATTTTGTGCCCTAGAAAAATACTTTCTTTTACCATAAAGTGACACTTTTCCCAATTAAGCACCAAGTTCGTTTCCTCACATCTCTTCAACACTTCCTCTAAATAAACCAAACAGTCCTCAAATGAATTTCCCACAATCGAGAGGTCATCCATAAAGAATTCCATAGTTTCCTCTACCAAGTCTAAAAAGATTGACATTATACACCTCTAGAACGTGGCTGGGGCATTCCAAAGCCTGAAGGTCACCCTCTTAAATGCAAAAGAACCATAAGGGCATGCGAACAAGATTTTCTCTTAATCTTCTGGGGCAATAGAAATCTTATTGTAACTTGAGTAATCATCCAACAAATAGTCATACTCTTTCCCAGCCAATCGATCTAGCATTTGATCGATGAATGGGACTGGAAAGTGATCCTTTTTGGTCCATGAGTTCAATTTGTGGTGATCCAAACACACCGGTGACTAGACGTGTTGAAATTAATTCATCGTTTAGGTTTGGCACCACAACAATTCCCCCTTTCTTAGGAACTAATTTGACTGGGCTTATCCAACTACTATTAGTTATTGGGTATACAACTCCCCCATCTAACCATTTGATGATTTCGTTATTGACTACCTCTTGTATTAGTGGGTTTAAATGCCTCTGATGCTCAACTGACGGGCTGCAATGTTCCTGAAGGTTGATCTTATAAGTGCAAATACCTGGTGGATACCAACGATGTCGGCTATAGACCACCCTATTTCTCGGATGTGCTTCTTCAAAACTACCAGAAGTAAGCCCACTTATTATTTATTGGGCTTAGCTAAGATGATCATTGGAAGTGTCTCATTTTCCCCCAGATATGCATACTTCAAATGGGAAGGTACCGGTTAGAGCTCTAAGACCGGTGGTGAAATGATGGATGGTTGCAATGGTGGAGTTATCCAATTTTTAGGTTAAGATCAAGTTTCTTCGGTTGAGAGGAGTAGGTTCCCAACCCTTTGCTGACATGACACACCTCTTCCAGCACTTCACCATTTAAGAGAATGCCTTCGAATGTTTCTTTCAAAATTTCTTCTTCCACTCTCCCTTCTATGTCTTCATCATCCGCATTGTTTGGGAGTGATGGGACATCTTCATCCTTCATCGCCTTTTGGGTTGTCATTGAGATGCTAACAAGTTTATTTTTGTCTTCTAGCTATTAGATGAACACTTCATGGTCCCTCACCTTTTTAGTAAGGTATAAGAGATCATTTCATAGCTCCTGAATCCCTAAATCAGTTGAAACAACTCGCTCAAGCATAACCTCTAGCATTCTTTCTATACGGGATGAGGAGAACTCTTCACTCTCCTGACTACTTGTTTCATCTATAAAATCAATATTCTGACCTTGGATTTCATTATAAGGATACCAATAGCCTTGGTTGGCATGTTGATACCTCATATGAAAACCCATCATACAATTTCCTAACAACTCAATTTGCTTCATTACTACCATCAACACCACATCTTTTCTCTTCTCCCTTCTCCACATTCCATCTATCAATCTAAGAGATTCAACAAAAGAGGTTGGGATTCAAAATTAGCCTTTAAAACTGGCCCATCTTCACACCAACGACATCAACAATTATGAAAACAAAGCACAAGATGCTAAATTTATTCAAATCAATAATTAACTAGAAGCTATCTAATCCTATTACCCATCAACAACGCCAAAACTGATGTGTCATGACCTTAGGAGGCGTAACTGGCACCTAATGCCATACTGGACTCTAAGCCAATCTAGCTAGGCATATGTACTTCTGGTGCATACCAGCCACACCTATCAACAAAACAAACAGCTATATCTTAGCTCAAAACATAGCCTTGAGCTGACAAGGCCGCTACATAAATACCTGTATAAATCAGCTAACCCAACACTTGCAATAATGTCATCCTATACGGGCCATGCTGCTAGTAGATAATATAACTAGNNNNCCGACAAGACCACCATGCTGCTAGTAGATAATATAACTAGGCCCCATGCGGCCAACAATGCACATCATATCATATATAGGCCCCACACGGCCAACAACGTACCACTAACCAACAAATGTAGTCTGCAAGCTTCTAAAGAGTAAAATATTGGTCGGGATAGGGCCCCTGCCTTCTCAAAAGCTATACAACAAAAGGTAGACAAACCTCTAACGTCTAGCAACTCCGGAAGAAAGGAGCTAGCCCATCTACTGGATCTAAATAGCACTGAGAATGTCTCGAACCCTATATGTCTGGACCTGTAGGCAAGTATGCAGTACCCCATGCATGAGCGTTAGTATAATATGTACCGAATATATAAGATGTAATAATAAAAATTGAGTAAGGGCTAATAAGAAACCTGAAAGTAATAAGTAATATGAGTCAGAAGACAACCTGAACAATCTCACAACATGAACTATAGCTAACAAGAAAATATACAAACAAGAACCTAACCCGATCCCCATAAGCCTGGAAGGTACAAACAGTAAAAATAACTTACCTGGGCCCCCATAAGCCCCGAAAAGTGAAAGCATTTCATACCCTCATATTTGTATCACTATAGGCCCATGAGCAAGCTGTAACTAAGGTGTGTTCGACCCCTGAAGCTACAATCGGGCTCTCTGGCTCGTGTGACTATTTTTGAGCCATCTGGCCTTTTGTAACTATATCTAAGACATTTGGGCTCCTGTAACTATATCTGAGCCATCCGGACTCCTGTATTTGAGCCATTTGGGCTCCTGTAACTGTATTTGAGCCTTCTGGGCTCCTATAACAGAATCTGAGCCATCTATACTCCTATAATTTTATTTGTTGCCCCATAGGTAGGTATATTTAGACTTATACCTTTTTGGGAACATATACGTGGGCATGTATATGAGTAGCCAGAGAGGTTTGCCCCACATCTAGCAGCTGGCAAGATCATTCTATAGGGCATCATATAGTCTATTAGATGACTAACACCAAGGGTGGTTTCCTAAGAAACCTATACGACAGGCTATGAGTCGTGTGACACTATAAGGCCACTGGAATAAGGTAATCCACATGACAAACTACCACTCAGATTATTAGGCAATCCTAGTGTCGCCAACTCAAAGGTAGAGTTAAACTGTCGAGGTTCTATCCCTGTAGGCATCAAGGTATGCCTATGGCCTGTGGCGAGCTTTACTACATATGTAGGTATCAAAAAAAATTATAGCGCCAAGCTGTGCCCTACGCTACCCAACAGCGAACCACAAGCCTTTATGATCTCAGTACGGCAGCAAAACACTACTCGTCTCTCTAGACGGTAAATAAATGAACATGGAGTCTCTATGTCTCTTATACTGATAGTCAAAATGAATATGACCTTTCTAGACAATGGATACCATGCTACAATCTCAATTCATCTCGTAGAATCTAATCACAACATTACAATCATAATATACTACAATGGTACAAGTCATATCAACTATACGACGAGAATAACTTGCTGAAAGAGGTTAACCTTAACATACGTCAATTGTCGAATTCTTGCTTATCTAGTCCTGCTTCGATCCAGAACTTGTAATTCCTTTGTATTCTAGATCTTACTTCATGGAAACAAGACTATTCCTATTCAGGAGTCAAGCCAGCAACACAATTCCACAAAACATGATAATATAAGTTACAACGAGTCTAATTCGACAAAATCTTCTGAAATCTTATAAATTAGAAGGATAGAATTACTTACTTTTACTTAGAGATGTACTAGACTTGAATAGAGATGATATCTATGGCTTCTACGCCGTAGGGCTCCGTCAAACTAGGCAAATTTCAAAAATTCAACTGTGTAGATATGTTTTTCACAGGCCCGGGAATCATTACCCAAGAAGAATTTGAAATCAAATGAAGTTTAATAGCTTAATTTGGATTCAACATAAAAGAAACCTTATGAAATAATACTCTCAATTTGGGAAATATTTAAATGAAACAAGTCCCACACACTTAACATACATAGGTGAAGGCAGTGTAGGGGGTCTGCGGCGCGCCCCCCATTATGCCAGGGCAGAGGTGCGACGCGCCGCTCCCTACGCAAAGGTGGGATGTGCAGTGCGGGGCTCCTTGCACCCTGCCTCTGGCTCCAGCCTCNATATATATATTGGGGTGGTGGAAGCCGGGGCGCATTGCATAGCTCACTATGCTGTAGGGCTGCTGCGTCACGCAGCTCCTTGCACTGCAAGGCTATCGCGCCACGCAGGCCCTTATGGCCTAGTCTCGCCAGCCTCGCCAAATCGCTCGTCAAGCCATCCTCGACAGCCATCCCCCAAATACTTTTATATGATGCCATCCACATACCTTCCCATTCCTCAAGGACACATACATACATACACTACAAATACCTAGCATACTCCTACTAACGTCATTGTAACGACATAATTTTTCCTGGGGTGTAACATCACATGAAAGCGAATTTATTATATGTCGAAGAATCCTTTGGTATTGTCGTTAAATATGCGTAATTACATATCTAGAATTATATAGTCATTCTTCCGAGATTGAAATATTGAACGGTTTGTTATACAAATTACATGTACTAAAAACGGTAACTGAGAGCTTAAGGGTGGACCATGATTATTACAGAACGTGAGTTAAAACGTGTGAGGTAGATGAATGGACTTAATGACTTATATGTTTTATGGGTATTAATGTGTTGCTTGGAGATGTTGACCGAAAACCGAAAAAAATGAACCGAAAATTTAAAAACCAAAAATTGAAAAATCAAAATTTTAAAACCGAAAATTTAAAAATCGAAAACCAAAAAAACCGAACCAAAAATTTAAAAACCGAACTGAAACACCTAATGCCCANATGTGATGACTCGTGGTATCAAACCACGGGTTGTTGTACAAAGTTTTGGTGTGGGGAAGTTCTGGTGGTTGTGGAGACAACAAGCAATACAACGACTCATTTTTTGGAACGAGTCGTTGCTGACAGTCGTAGGAGAGGCTAGGCTTAGTAGTTGAGGATACCATAGGTCATCCAACGACTCGTGGTGAGAAGTGACGACCCGTGGTCAGTAGTCGTCATTTGGTTGCAAGAATTTCCAGTGCACGTGACGGATCAAGACCATGATTCATTGGAAGCAACCACGAGTCGTGGTGATGCTCGTAGTAAGGAGGTTCAATTTTTGTGAAGGGGCAAACAACGGTCGACTTGACGGCCCGTTGGTCCAAAGGACAAGTCGTCTTTTCCATCCGTGGTTCAGTTCCGTAGGCTAGTCTCAGCAGTGCTTACGACGGGCAATATGAAGGGTCGTCGTTTCTTCCAATGACCCATTGGTGCGACCCATTGGACCGATTTGGATAGTTTTCAGGGAAGATTCATTAAGGGCATTTTTGACTTTTCCACGTTATAAGACCCTAAACTGCGTTGTTTTAGCATATGAAAGGTGGGTTTTTAGAGCGATAACTTATTCTAAGTCTTCATTCATGCATGAAAGAGTTTAGAGAGGTGATCAAAGGGTGATTTAAGGCTTCTCTCTTCAAATCCTTCCAATTCCTTCTTGGGAATTCAAGGGAGATTAAGAATCAATTGTTTCCAGGTATGTAAGACTATCAATGGGTGTTTCCTTTCACACCCATGCCCATTCTCTTCGATTTCATGAAAATCCTCTAAAACATTTATGGGATTTTGAAGTAGATTTATATAAAATCTAAAGATTGTTAATGGGTCTTGTGATTTTTCGAACCTTATCGTATTCTATGGGGTTTTTTATTAAATTTTTTAATTTAATTTATTTATAATGTTATTGATTTTTGAATTCTCTTTAAATTAAGCCTAATTATGCATGACCCACGATTAATTGATTTATGATCTACTTTTCCCATTAATGATATTTACGAGCCCAACATGAATTACGATTTAAAATATGGATTTAATCAATTACCCATCATGATTTTATGAATTTCAAGCTATATGCATGATCTACAAGTATGTATGAACCTTATGATTTATGAATTATGTTTTGGCCAACTCAAGGGCCTTGTTTCATGGCTAGTTCATGTATATACAAATGTGTTTATGATTATCATGATTTAACTAGCCCATGCAAACATGCATGTTATACTATGAGCACTATATATGTTTTGGGAATAGTATCGAATACCGAGTAGGTTTGGGGCTCAGGTTAAGCCCCAGATCTCACAAACTACGTGCCACCATAGGTATGTTGGGACCTCCTTTGTGACTGTCCCCGACCCAAATGGCCCTTTTCATGGTGATATCATTCCCTTCATGGTTCTACCCTTGGCAAGGTACGAACAGCCTCCCAACTAGGTATACAAGTTGGACTTCATGTGTGCTCTTATGGGATATGTCGGTTAAGAGAATCTGCCACTGTTCCTCAGGATTTATGAATGTTTATGATTATGTATTTTTGCTCAATTCATGTTAAGTAAAGCTTTTCTTCTATGATTATGATTACGTTTGTATTATGAATGTTTTGAAAACCTTGAGCCTTACGTTATGTTACAATAGTTATGATATGAGTATGATATCCTACTCTTATTATCATTTATGATTTTTATAAGTTTTAAATGTCCGTTTTATTTACCTTGAATACTCGGTACATTCCACGTACTGACTGCATACTTTCTATGTTGTATCGTTTTATGATACAAGACCTGGCTCTCAGGCTCCCCCTCCTCAGTAGGACTTCATAGTTTGCTACCAGCTTATTTGGTGAGTCCTCATGTTTCGAGGGCCATATGTTCAGACTCTATTGTGCTCTTTCAATTTTAGTATTATAGGGTTAGTTGGGGTATTGTCCAATCAACCCGTCTTTCATGATTAGAGGCTTTTCAGACTATACGTTGTATTCAGCTATCATGTATTGATAATAATTGTCTTTTACTCCTTTATTATGTCATGATTTAGTTTTTCCTTATGTTAAGTCTTATGCTTATGTGAATGAATTAGATGTATGCTCATGCCATGGGTTGACTTGGGGTCTCTCGGGGCTCCTTGTCCCGTGTTTATGATTCGGGTGTACGTTTGGGTCGTGACAAACTTGGTATCAGAGCCATAGGTTTGAAGTGTCCTAGAGTGTCTGAAAGTCGCGTTAAGTAGAGTCTTTTTCATAGGTGTGAAGCGCGCCACACTTATGACGAAGAGGCTATGAGATGTTTAGGAAATGTTCCCTTCTTTCATGATCTATATAGTGCGATGAAAAGTGTTTCCTATCCTTCTAATTCGTGCTATTCACATTTGCAGAATCATGCCTCCACACGGATTGAATGCTAGAAGAAATAGTAACGACAATGATCATGAGGGTGCCAATGGTGACGAGCATTAGCCAGCCTCACACGTTCACGAGAAGCACGCACCAGAGCGAGCTGCCCACGCTAAGTTTAGGGCAGCGATTCAGATGCTGGCACATGCCATGGCTGCCCAGGTTCAAAATCAGACAGTACCCTCAAAATGGGAATGTGGCGGCAGCTAGGGTAAGGGATTTCTTGAGAATGAGCCCTCCTGAGTTCACGGGATCGAAGGTGGATGAGGATCCACACAATTTCATTGAGGAGATTCTGAAGATCACCCAGGTTATGGGGGTGAACAATGGGGAATGTGTAGACTTGACCTTCTATCAACTAAAGGAGGTGGCTCACATATGGCTCAAGCAGTGGAGAGATGCGAGGGTAGTGGGTGCAGGCCCGGTAGGTTAGGAAGAGTTCCACGCTGCGTTTTTGGATCGGTTCTTCCCTTGGGAGATGAAGGAGCTCAAGGCGGCCGAGTTTGTTAATTTGAAACAGGGTGGCATGTCTTTTCAGTAGTACGCATTTGAGTTCACCCAATTATCAAAGTATGCTCCAGAGTTGGTTGTGGACCAGAGGGCTCGGGTGAGTCGTTTTGTGCATAGGGTGGTAGATTATTTAGACACAGATTTCATGATCGCCATGCTACATCTGGATATCAACTTTCCCCATATTGTGTTGCATGCACAACAGATGGAGTCAGTCTACCGGAGGCAGAGGGAGGCCAAGATGGCCAGGACCGACAACTATGGGACATCTCAGATCAGTTTAGGGGGTGGACAACATCAACAATCCCATCACAGGTCTATCGCTCCAGCTCCATCATCGGTCAGCACGCTATCTAGGTTTAGAGGGGATCGGAGAAGCAGAGCTTCAAAGTCGAGAGGTCAGGGTAGCATGCAGGTGGAGCACACTTTTCTAGTTTGTGCGGGGTGTGGAAAGAATCACCCCGGGAGGTTCTTAGTTCTCTTGGATGCCTACTTCGAGTGTGGAAAACCTGGACACAGACTTAAGGATTGCCCCTCAGCCAGATCACGTGTAACACCCCGGATAATTTGAGTGATAAAATCTTTCTTTTGAGGTAGGACTAAGAGTACATAATAGGCTAAGAAGGAAGTTTTATGAGTTATTTGAATCACTCCATGATCATATTTAATATTAGACGTCGATCAAGTTGTGGAACAAAATTCGAAAAAAAAAAATTATCACAAATTTTCCTTCTTGAGATTCCTTGAAATGTAGGTCAAATATATCAAAGTGTTTCTCCCAATATCTAAGGAGTTAGGAGGTGTGAGACATAAAAAATTAAATATATATGAGTATAGTTTCCAGCGCATAAAGCCTTTCGTCAATCTGACTTCAGAGTAGAGAGATATTCGCATTTTCACGAGATCGCGCAAGCAGGCACCTCACAAGGTCTTAAGGCGGTGGAGAACTATAAATAGCCCCTTGGTCGGTTGTTCTTCATCAAAAATTCATTTATCCAGCATATATTTCTTATGAAACCTCTCTCAACTTCTCTCCATGGTTTCCCTTGGGTTTTGGGGCTAGAAGCCATGGTTCAACATGATTTTGGTGTCGAGAAGTCGGGAATCGCGTGTAGTCCGTGGTTTGGTGTCTTATCCGGGCTGTTGGTGACTGTTGCGTGGTGAAGCTGTTGGTAATACTTCTTTATTTTGTTCTCATTAGTGTTTAAGGTTGGTTATAGGTGTGTTCACCTCAGTAGGTTGTTGTCTCGGAGTTTCTACCGTTGAATTCCTATGAATCTTATTGGGTAAGCTTCGTTTTACTTGTTTTGTTATTGAGTTATGTTGGCTGTGTTTTGGAAGAAATTTGGACTGCCTTTAGGCAGTAGGTTCATGGTTTTTAAGGCTCAATTTCATCTAGTCTTGAAGCTAAGGTATGTTAAGCTTGTCCCTCCCTTTGTCGGCATGAATTCCATAGCCGTTGTTGGCTGTTTGTGATGACTTTTGTTTTGCAATTATTGAACTCTTTTTCTGCTATTTATATGGTGATAATGGTGTGTTTAAGGTGCTGGTTTGGTCTGTGGCTCTGTCTTGAGTGCGGAGAATCGTAGACATGGAAAATTATTTGGCTTGTGTCGAGAGGTCGTGTGTGAGGCATGTGGTTCTTGTAGCAAGTTGTGGGCTATTTGAGTGAATAATATTATGTGATTATATTGACAAGTGAATGAGGGTTTATATTGTTTAAGGTCGATGGTTGCGACGATCTATTGTTATATTTGATTCGGCGGTCGTGTCGACCATGTCGATGGCACGTGACGACCGTGGTGACACTTGGGCTGGTTTGGATGTTTCCCTTGATGTTAGTGGTAAGTAGAGTTTCTTAAGGGCTGTTTGAAATGTTTGGGGATAGACTGGTTGGGATGGTAACCCTTAGCTCGATTAATGGATCGTCGGTGGATGAATAGACATGAAAGAATAGTACTGTGTTGTGATAATCGATTGGTGGGGTTTGAGAGCTGGTTATGGGCTGTTTAGCATGTATTATAATTGTTGTTGATTGTGATTGTTGTGATTGTGTGTGTATTGTATTTGAGTCCTTGTGGCTTGTGGATACTCGATGCACGAGAGTTTCTCCAGCTAGGGGTCGAGCCCGAGGTGCCTTGTGGCTTGTGGATACCCGATGCAGGAGAGTGTTTTCGGCTGAAGGGTTGAGCCCACCAAGGAGTGAAATGACCTACGAGGTTGAGAATGATGTCCTCTGTAGTGTCGAGTTGAGATATGATTCGAGAGTGGTCCGACATGTCTGAGCCTTCCTGGGATCGGGATTTGGTTCTCCTAGATGGATTGAGCTTCACTAACTGTGCGCAGTCGAGAGAGAGTCCAAAAGCGCTTGATTAATGATGTTGATTAACTGGTGTTTACTTGTAATTTGTTTGGCATTATATTGTGGTTGTTGCTTGTGTTATTTGTTATCTGATAGCAGTGGATGTTAGATGTTGGCTGGTGTTAGCTGAGGCCATTGAGAGGTCTAGAGGCGATGACAAGTGAGTTGGGTCAGCTAGGTGCCGTTATATTGTTATTTACTTTTTGGACTTGCCGGGCTTATGGGGGCCTGGTAGGTTCTGTTTGTATGTTTTCTTTTACTTGCCAGGCTTATGGGGTCCAGGTACGTTTTATGGTGTTTACTTCAGTTCAGTTCTCCTTCTGCGATATTTGGTATATCTATTGATCTCTAATCTTTGTCTTCCAGTTGTTTCTACCTTTCATGCTCGGTACATTATTGTACTGATGCCCTAGTCGGGGTGCTGCATTCATGCCTGCAGGTGATGGTAGGCTATTAGGTCAGGTTCGTTCTTGCTGAGTGGAGTTCCAGCTGAGTCAGTGTGCTCCAGTTCTTTCAGAGTTGCCAGAGGTTGAGTTATGGGTAGTTCAGGGCCCTGTCCCGATCATTTGATTACTAATGTATTCATAGAGGCTAATAGACATTTCTGTGGTTCTAGTATGTTGTTATTGGACAGGTGGGCCATGTTTTATAGTTGTTTTCCATTCTGTGGCCTTGACGACGTATTTATTTTTTTTAGTTGGTCAGGTGAGCCAGCTTCCTCGATAATCTATCATCTTATTCTGATTTTATAGTTGTTGTGTTGTTGAACCTCATCGGTTCTGAGCTTTGTTTTATGTTTTGGGTGTCGATTATGCTCATATCAGGGGTGGAAGCAGGTGCCAGTCACGCCTCCCTGGGTTTGGGGTGTGACATTAGGGGTCGGTGGAGCCCGTGTGACAGCAGTCAGTTCTGCCGCTCCAGCAACACATCCCCCTCAGCAGGGTGCCTCTACTAGTTCAGTAGGCGATCAGCGCCAAAATAGGTTTTATGCTTTGGTACCACGCTAGGAGCAGGAGGCTTCACCAGATGTGGTCACTGGTATGTTGCAAGTCTTCCATATTGATGCCTTGTTAGATCCAGGAGAACCATTCTCAGTCTCTACTCCAGTCAGTTATTTAGTTTTAGCTAGGAGGATGTATAGAGGTTTCCCCATCACAGAATTGAATAAGGTCACCTCCGCAGACTTAGTAGAGTTAGCTATGACTGACTTTGACATCATTTTGGGCATGGATTGGTTGTTTGCATGTTATGCTTCGGTTAATTGTAGGACCCCCGTGTAGTGGAATTCCGATTTCCAGGTGAGTCAGTTTTACAGTGGAAGGGTAATTCAGTTGTACTAGTCGGTCAATTTATTTCATATCTTAAGGCAAGGAAAATGATTTCTAAGGGCTGTATGTATCATCTAGTTAGGGTTAAGGATGTTGAGTTCGAAACCCCGACTATCCAGTCAGTTCTGGTTGTGTGTGAGTATCCGGAAGTCTTTCCCGGTGATTTCCAAGTGTTCCTCCTGAGAGGGAAATTGATTTTGGTATTGACCTCTTACCTGATACGAAGCCTATATCTATTCCTCCTTACTGGATGACTCCAACCGAGCTAAAGGAGTTGAAGGACCTGTTAGATAAGGGCTTCATCAGATCGAGCAAGTCTCCATGGGGTGCACCAGTGTTATTTGTCCGGAGAAGGATGGTTCGCTTCGGATGTGCATTGACTATCGACAATTGAACAAGGTCACCGTTAAGAACAGGTATCCTTTGCCCAGGATCGATGATTTGTTTGATTAGCTTCACGGTGCCAAGTGTTTCTCAAAGATAGATCTCAGGTTCGGGTATTATCAGCTGTGAGTTCGGGAGAGTGATATCTCGAAGACAGCCTTCAGGATGCGGTATGGCCATTATGAGTTTGTTGTTATGGCTTTTTGACTAACGAATGCTCCTGCAACTTTCATGGACCTGATGAACAGGGTGTTCAAGAAATATCTAGACATGTTTGTGATCATGTTCATCTATGACATCCTCATATACTCTTGGAGCGAGGAGGAGCATGCCTCTCATTTGAGAGTAGTGCTCTAGACCCTCAAGGATCGGCAGTGGAATGCAAAGTTTAGCAAGTGTGAGTTTTGGTTGAACTCGGTAGCATTTTGGGCCATGTAGTATCAAGCGATGGCATAAAGGTAGATTCTCAGAAAATTGAGGTGGTGAAGAATTGGCCCAGACCAGTGAATCCTTCGGATATTCAAAGTTTCTTAGGCCTAGCTGGCTACTACCGGAGATTTATTAAGGGCTTTTCATCAATTGCAGCACCTTTGACCATGTTGACTCAGAAGAAGGTAAAGTTCTAATGGTTGGAGGCTTATGAGAAAAGCTTCCAAGAGTTGAAGACTCGACTCACTTCAGCACTAGTGTTGACCCTACCCAAGGGTACCGATGGTTTTTTGGTATATTGTGATGCTTTGAGAATCAGACTTGGGTGTGTGTTGATGCAGCATGGGAAGGTGATAGCATATGCCTCAAGACAGTTGAAAGTCCATGAGAAGAATTACCCGACCCATGACCTTGAGTTGGCCGCGGTGGTATCGCATTGAAGATATGGCGGCATTACTTGTATGGGGTCCACATGGATGTATTCATAGATCACAAGAGCTTACAATACGTGTTCATGCAGAAAGATCTCAATCTTCGGCAAAGGAGATGGCTGGAGCTACTCAAGGACTAGGATATGAGTGTCCTTTACCACCCAGGTAATGCTAATGTGGTAGCGGACGCACTTAGTAGGCTATCTATGGAGAGTGTGTCCCACGTGGATGAGGGAAAGAAGGAGTTGGTGAAAGATGTCCATCGACTTGCAAGGTTGGGAGTTAGATTGGTCGACTCGACCGATGGCGGCATTGTTGTGAAAAATGGATCAGAATCGTCCTTGTTGACTGATGTTAGAGCTACACAAGATGAGGATCCAATTTTGGTAAAGATGAAAGAAGCCATTCGAAGTTAGAAGGTGGAAGTCTTCTCCCAAGGGGGAGATGGTGTGTTGTGGTACTAGGGTCGTCTATGTGTTTCAATGTTGATAACTTGAGGGGCCAGATATTGCATGAGGCACATGGATCCAGGTATTCTATCCATCCAGGTGTCACCAAGATGTATTATGACTTATGAGAAATCTATTGGTGGGATGACATGAAAAAGAATATTGCAGAATTTGTAGCAAATGCTCGAACTGTCAGCAAGTAAAAGTTGAGCATCAAAGGTCGATCGGCATACTTCAGGACATTAGTATTCCCACTTGGAAGTGGGAAAAGATTAATATGGATTTCATTACAGGCCTACCTCGTACCAATAGTATGATTCTATATGGGTAGTGGTAGACAGATTGACCAAGGTTGCACACTTCCTACCGGTCAAAACCACAGACTCAGCGGATGATTATGCCAAACTGTATATTTGGGAGTTGATTTGGTTACATGGAGTGCCCTTGTCTATTATTTTAGACCGAGGTGCTTAGTTTACCTTCCAGTTCTGGCGGTCTTTTTAGAAGGGGCTTGGGACTCAAGTTAAGCTCAGCACAGCCTTTCATCCGCAAACAAATGGCCAAGCCGAGCGAACAATCCAGACTCTCGAGGACATGTTGAGATCATGTGTGATGGACTTCAAAGGTAGCTAGGAGGATCATTTGCCCTTGATCGAGTTTTCTTATAATAACAACTATCACTCTAGCATCCAGAAGGCACCATTCAAGGCTCTCTATGGGAGGAAATGTAGATCGCTCATCGGATGGTTTGAGGTTGGTGAGGTAGCTATGATAGGGCCTGATTCAGTTCATGAGGCTATGGTGAAGGTTCAGTTGATAATGGACAGGTTGAAAACCGCTCAGAGCCATCAAAAGTCATATGCTGATGTGAGGAGGAGAGAGTTGGTGTTCAAGGTGGACGATTGGGTATTTCTGAAGGTGTCTCCCATGAAGGGAGTCATGCGGTTCGGAAAGAACGGAAAACTCAGCCCCCTCTATGTTGGTCCCTATCGGATTATGAGAAGAGTTGGTAAGGTAGAGTATGAGTTGGACTTGCCCTCAGAGTTATCTTCTGTGCATCTTGTGTTTCATGTGTCACTTCTGAAGAAATGTTTTGGAGATCCAGCTCTAGTAGTCCCTGTGGACAGCATCGGTGTAAAAGACAGCCTCAGCTATGAAGAAGTTCCTGTGGAAATATTGGACCGTCATGTTCAGAAGCTAAGGAACAAATAAGTAGCTTCAGTTAAAGTCTTATGGAGAAATCATCACGTTGAAGGAGCTACGTGGGAAGCCGAAGCGGACATGATGGCTAAATACCCACACTTATTCTCTACCAGCTCAGTTCCGACTTGAGGTATCAGCTGTGCTCTATGACTCTATTTAGTTTTCACTTTTAGTTAATGTGTTCAAGTTTCTTTTATGTGTATGGATGTGTATATGAAACATGAGATAAGTTCAGCTATGTGATAGAATCAGAGGTAGTCATTCTGTAAAGTTTTGGTTTAAATGATCAGTATTTGAATGCGGTAATTGCATGTTTCTGTTTTCTGCTTGTTTCTTACATTCAAGGACGGATGTTCCCAAGGGAGAGATATTCTAATACCCCAAAAGTGCTCAAGAGTAGACCCTAAAGTTAAAAGTTGGGAACTGCTGAAATTGGGAAAAATAGCACAGAATGGGCTATGTAATGACTCGCGGTATCAAACCATGGGTCGCTGTATGCAGTCGTGGTGTGGGGAAGTTCTGGTGGCAGTGGAGACGACGGGCGATGCAATGACTCGTTGCTTGGAACAATGAGTCATTGTTGGCAATCATAGGAGAGGCTAGGTTTAGTAGTTAAGGATACCATAGGTTATCCAACGACTCGTGGTGAGAAGTGACGACCCATGGTCAGTAGTCGTCAATTGGTTTCCAGAATTTCCAGTGCACGTGATGGATCAAGACCACGATTTATTGGAAGCAACCACGAGTCGTGGTGATGCGTGTGGTAAGGAGGTTCAATTTTTGTGAAGGGGAAAACGACGGTCGCCTTGATGGCCCATTGGTCCAAAGGACAAGTCGTCCTGTCCATCCGTGGTTCAGTTCCGGAGGCTAGTCTTAGCAGTGCTTACGACGGGCAATACGAAGGGTCGTCGTTTCTTCCAATGACCCATTGGTGCGACCCGTTGGACCAATTTGGATAGTTTTCAAGGAAGATTCATTAAGGACATTTTTTACTTTTCCACACTATAAGACCCTAAACTACGTTATTTTAGCTTATGAAAGGTGGGTTTTTAGAGGGATAACTTATCCGAAGTCTTCATTCATGCATGCAAGAGTTTAGAGAGGTGGTCAATGGGTGATTTAAGGCCTATCTCTTCAAATCCTTCCAATTCCTTCTTGGTCATTCAAGGGAGATTAAGAATCAGTTGTTTCCAGGTATGTAAGGCTATCAGTGGGTATTTCCTTTCACACCCATGCCCATTCTCTTTGATTTCATGAAAATCCTATCAAAAATTTATGGGATTTTGAAGTATATTTATATAAAATCTAATGATTGTTAATGAGTCTTGTGATTTTTTAACCTTATCATATTTTATGGGGTTTTAATCAGATTTTGTAATTTAATTTATTTATAATGTTATCGATTTTTGAATTCTCTTGAAATTAAGCCTAATTATGCATGACCCATGATGAATCGATTTATGATCTACTTTTCCCATTAATGATATTTACGAGCCCAACATGAATTACGATTTAAAATATGAATTTAATAATTACCCATCACGATTTTATGAATTTCAAGCTATATGCATGATCTACAAGTATGTATGAACCTTATAATTTATGAATTATGTTTTGACCGACTCACGGGCCTTCTTTCATGGCTAGTTCATGTATGTATAAGTGTGCTTATGATTATCATGATTTATCTAGCCCATGAAAACATGCATGTTATACTCTGAGCACTATATATATTTTGGGAGTAGTATCGAACACCGAGTAAGTTTGGGGCTCAGGTTAAAACTCGGATCTCATAAACTACGTGACAACATAGGTATGTTGGGACCTCCTTTGTGACTTCCTTGGCCCAAATGGACCTTTTCATGGTGATATCACGCCCTTCGTTGTTCTACCCTTGGCAAGGTACGAATGGCCTCCCGACTTGGTATACAAATCGGACTTCATGTGTGCCCATTGTTCCACATGATTTATGAATGTTTATGATTATGTATTTTGGCTCAAGTCATGTTAAGTAATGATTTTATCCTATGATTATAATTACGTTTGTATTACGAATGTTTTGAAAACCTTGAGCCTTATGTTATGTTACAATGGTTACGATATGAGCATGATGTCCTACTCTTATGATCATTTATGAGTTTTATAAGTTTTAAATGTCCGTTTTACTTACCTTGCATACTCGGTACATTTCACGTACTGACCGCATACTTCCTATGTTGTATCGTTTCATGATACAGGACCCGGCTCTCAGGCTCACCCTCCTTAGTAGCACTTCATAGTTCGCTATCAGCTTATTTGGTGAGTTCTCATGTTCCGAGGACCATATGTTCAGACTTTACTGTTCTCTTTCAATTTCAGTATTGTAGGGTTAGTTGGGGTATTGTCCCATCAACCCATCTTTAATGATTAGAGGCATTTCAGACTATAAGTTGTATTCAGCCGTCATGTATGGATCATGTATTGTCTTTTACTCCTTTATTATATCATGATTTCTTTTTTCCTTATGTTAAGTCTTCCGCTTATGTGAATGAATTAGATGTATGCTCATTCCATGGGTTGACATGGGGTCTCTCGGGGCTCCTTATACCGTGTTTACATTCTGGGTGTACGTTCGGGTCGTGACATTTATGAAAGAGCGTAAACGGTCATTTCTCAAAACAAATATTCCCGATGGATGTCGGGGTCGAATCCCATAGAGAATTGAGTCGATAATTCAAAAGTTATAAACTAATTCAAACAAGATCGCATAGTTGTTCAACATTTGATAAGTAAAATTGGGGGGAAATTAAAAGAGAAAATAACTATCTAATTCTAAACTAAGACTAATTGGGGGGAATTCAATTGAAGAAATCACAAGTGAGAGGCTAGGGGCATTCTATAGATGGGATAAAAATTAGATCGGGGATTGACAAGCCTTACATTCTCTCACAAGTTCAACAAGTGTAAATAATCTTGGGGTGTGGGTAATCTCAGCTTCTTAGCCTATTGACTACCTCTTTCTAGAGTTTTATCGAAACTCTAGCCAAAACTTAGCTCAACCCAATTTGATTTGGATTAGCAACTATACTATTCCTAGCTATTAGTTGCCAATAAGGAATGAGAAAGAAATTTCAGCTATTTCTAGCCTAATTTAACACTCTCTTATCCAGTCCCACTACTATATTCACTTCCAATACTTAATTATTCTCTCTCAAGCAATAATCAAACAAGAATAATTAGAACCATATCATAATCAATGGATCTTCATTGATAGATTGAAGAGAATCTAATATATTTACACTTAATTGAACAATATGAAGATGAATCTAGCAATACCCATCTATACTTCAATAAGAATCCAAGAGCAATTTATCAAAACCCCAATCAAATTAACAAACCCACCATGAATATACTTCTAACTAGAAAATTAGTAAAGCATATTTTAAGATAGAGAGAAGATACCAAGAGGATTCCCCTCACATTCATTGCATTAGCTTCACAAATTTGCTTCACATGCTCTTACAACAATGGTGAAATTCCCCCAAAATGGGTTAAAGAAAAAGAAGAAGAAAAGTACTACCTAACTCTACAAATCTATGGAGGAAAGATTCTACTAAAAATTCTATGAAGAAGATGAAGTCTAATTGATAAAATTGATGAATGAATGGAATTCAATGAAAGATATCTAAATATCTGTACTTTCTTGTGTACAAACTTCCAAAAGTATCCTTGGAGTCTTCTAGGAGCTTTGAGAACCTTTCTGGATGATTTTCCCCTTCCATCAATGAAATTGGCTCACTTTCCCTTTGAACTGCAAACAACCGGCGCCCACTCGCGAACAGCTGGTACCAACCTGCGAACAACCGGTGCCAACCTGCGAACAACTGGTGCCCACCTGTGAACAACCGGTGCCAACCTGCGAACAGTCGGTGCCTACCTGCGAACAACTGGTGCCAACCTGTGAATAACTGTTGCCCACCTGTGAACCACCGGTGAATAGCTGGTGCCAACATGCAAAGAGCTGCTTGGTTAGCCGATCTGGGCAGTAACTTCGGCGTTTGACCCACGTTTCGCCCTTCCGGATCCGTTTTTAGCCGATTCAAAGCATGTCCTTCACCTCTTTTTGAGCTCAAATCTTCCATTATCTTTAGGTCCTTTCCTTCATATTCTAACTCATTGAATTTCTTCTCAAATTCCATGTGTTTTGCTCGATTTCATGCTTTCTTTAGTAACATGAGGTACCTACAAAGAATTCAAGAGAAAGGCATAAAATCCACATAAATGACTCGAAAACTAAGCAAAAACTCATGATTAGGAGCCTAAGAGTTGGTAAATTTCCAACTCATCAATGTGCTATACTCTAACACTCTCGAAGAGCGCACGAGTACGTTGGTTAAATGAAGAAAACTTACGGGGTGTAACATCATCCCCCCTTAGGAACATTCATCCTCGAATGTAATATAATCTTAGGAGACTTAGTTCTTGGGCTTCCCGAAAATTTTAGCAGAGTTTCCCCTGTAATATGGACTATTTGAAAACTTGAAATGTAGAATTCCAACATAGGCATCTCACAAGACACTACAAACAATTGCATAACATAGTTCTACAACATATATGTAAGCAACTAACAATAATAGCAACAAAAGCAACAATACAACATCCGAGAACTACCTCACAACTATAACTATCTTAGTATAGTATACAATCATCATAGGGTCTAAAATAAGTGAGGATATCTAGATCTCATGACATCCTCATCTTCCTAGGTCATCTCTCCCACATTTCTGTTCCTCCATAAGACTTTAACAGAGGCTATATCTTTTGTCCTCAATCTGCAGACCTATCAATCTAGTATAGCTACTGGAGTTTCCTCACAGGACAACTCTTTTGTGACCTGAACATCCTCGACTAGGACAACCCGAGAAGGGTCTCGTAGAACTTTCATAACATTGATACATGAAAGACTGGATGAACAAATTCTAGCCTCGAAGGCAACTCTAACTCATAGGCCACTTGGCGTATCTTTCGGAGAATTCGATATGGCCCGATGAATCTAGGGCTAAGCTTTCCCTACTTTCCAAATCTCATAACTCCCTTCATTGGCGAAACTTTCAGTAATACCCAATCGTCGACATCAAACTCTAAGTTTCTACGTCGTACATCGGCGTAGGACTTCTGATGACTTTGGGCTGTCAATAGTTGCCCTCTGATGAGTTTAATGTTATCATCTGATTGATGTATCATGTCAGGTTCAATCAACCCTGACTCACCTACTTCAAACCATCCTATGGGGGATTTGCATTTTCACCCGTATAAAGCTTCATAAGGTACCACCTTGATGGTAGAATGGTAACTTTTATTATATGCAAACTCAATAAGGGGTAGGTGTTCATACCAACCTCCTCTGAAGTCTAACACACATGCTCATAACATATCTTCGAGCGTCTGAATGGTACGCTCTTCCTGGCCATCTATTTGGGGATGAAAAGTTGTACTCAAATTAATCTATGTCCCAAAACCTTTCTGAAACAACTTCCAAAACCTAGCTGTGAATTGTGCCTCTATCAGAAATGATAGATATGGGAACACCATGCAGTTGAACTATCTCTTTAATGTATAACTCATCTTAATCTTTAGCTGAAAACATAGTTCTAACAAGCAAGAAATAGGCTAATTACATCAATTTGTCCACGATGACCCAAATGGAGTAAAATTTACATCTGGTGCGAGGTAACCCTATAACAAAATCCATATTGATTGCTTCCAATTTCCATATAGGCATGACTATCTCCTGAGTCAGCCAACCAGGTTTCTAATGTTTAGCTTTTACCTGTTAACAATTGGGACACTGTGCTACCAACTCCGTAATATCTTTTTTCATCCCATGCCACCAATAGAACTCTTTTATGTCACAATACATTTTCGCCGGGCCTGGGTGAAAATAATAACGGGAATAGTATACCTCTACCATAATCTACTGACGAAGCCCTACCACATCTTGAACGCAGAGTCGACCTCTGAATCTTAAAACTCTGTCCCCTGTTATCTCAAAGGCTAACAACCCTTCTAGTTGTAATTTATTTCTAAGTTTTACCAGGCTAGGGTCTTCATACTATCGCTCTTTCACTTCTTCAACTAGAGAAGACACTACAGTATTCTGAATCACAACCCCATTATCTTCTGAATCTACTACCCTAACAAGTGGGAGAGTCTATAACTGACATATAACCACATGAGCTAAACATGGAGTTCGATGTATACGCTCCATTGATAGGACTCAATATACCTTGCTAGGGTATAAAGGCATGAACTGTGAGATCACTATTTGGGCTAAATAACCTACGGTGGCAATGTAGTTCTGGGAACCTGGGTGCGCTGGAACATCGGGCTTCTCGATGCTAAGTCCAACTCCACTAGATAGTCCTAGTCTGACTACTAAGTTGATAGCTCGAAGCTGGGGCCCAAGACTAAGTCAAGGATACTTATTTGGAAGTACCCCGAGAGCCTTATCGGACCAGATATCTGTAACTGGTATTCTAAGACTGGCCAGAATTGTTTATCTGAAAGCGTCGTAACCGTCTAGAGAACAAACTAATAATTGATAATAGGGAGGCATTACTGACACCTCAAGAACTGGTTGTAGTCAAACTGATCAGCTGACATTCCTGGAAGATACTGAAGATGCTAACATTTTGACAAGATTGAACTAGTATGCAACTGACTAAGAATTCATACGATAGTAATAACATAGAATTTCCAACACTAACAGAGTCAAGCAACATTAATATCTGATCAACGATGCAAGACCCAAATTACTCCATTCAAGAACTAGGCTAAAATTATAATAATTCATGTAAGGAGATAATGACCAAAATTATCACTAAAAACAACCCTCAATACTCAAGAGATTATACCAGGAAAAAAATCCATAATTTACTGACAACGAAACCCTAACGGTGAACTCTAGGGCTAGAACTAATAAGGGATTTTAGGAGAGTTTTGAGGCACAAAATTCCCTTGTTAAATACCAACATACTTGGTGTAGAAATCCCTAAGAAAGTCCCGTCAGAATTTGAGAAGAAGATTGAATGCCCTAGCTTTGCCCTGAGAAGTTTGTCTGTAACTTCTTCGTACTGAGTCTGAGTGTTGAGAGAGGAAAACATCGATCACTCCTTTAATTCTCTCCTAAACGTACCAAAAATAGTGCAGTTTAAGGATTAAAAAGATGGAAAGTTACTAAAATAGCCCAGGAAGAAAGCCTGGAAAACTAGCCGACAAGGACCAACGAGCCACACAATGGGTCGTTGGTTGTGACCAAGACCCGTTGGAACTAGTCGTTGGTCTTGGGTCGGACTTTTATGCTCACTGGAAAGGACTACTGAAGGTTACCATGACTCCTTGGATGGACCAATAGGTTGTTGTTACCTCTCGTAGTCACTAGCAGGAGGACCAGGACCCTTATATAATGGGCGACACAACAACTCATTGGTAGAACCAATAGGTCATTATGTCCTCACGTGGTCAACACTACATATAACTAAGATTTGGAGATGGGTGGGACGACTACTTGTCAGAGGAGAAAATGAGTCATTGTTTGCACTCGTTGCTTCTGGGAGATTTCTGATAGATTTCTAGACTTGGAAAGCAACAGGCGATTGGACGACTCATTACTTCTTCCAATGGGTCATCCTATGCCTCGTTGGTCCCCGAGAAAAAAATTATGCAGAGCTAACAACGACTCAGACAACGGCCCATCACATGTGACCACAATCCGCTGTCTGGGCGTTCTATGACAAAAATTTTCTGGTTTTCCCGTAATTTTTTATGCAAGGTCTAAGTTGGTCTAGGAATGTTTTGGGGTGTTACAATATCTCCCACTTGGGATCATTCATCCTCGAATGAAGGTTAAAATTGTGGAAAAACTGGAAAAGAGATGTAATCGCTAGACTGAGACTATAAACCGATTTCTGAAGGAGTGATTAATCCCAACTGATTTAACCATGCTAACTGAGTTGATGCAACTAGGATGCATATTTAAAATCTGAATAGAGGTGATGAGTACTGAACTGAATAGAGTATTGAGGAGGAATTTAATACCTAATGCTGAAACTGAACTGGAACGGAATAAATGAGGGTATTTAGCCATCACGTCTATTTCTGCCTCCCATGTGGCTCCCTCAACTAGCTAGTTCCTCCGCAAGACTTTCACTGAAGCGACTTTCTTGTTTCTCAGCTGATGAACCTGAGGGTCTAGGATCTGAACTGGGACCTCTTCATAAGAGAGACTATCCTTCACTACCACATTGTCTAGTGGTGCAACTGAGGTCGGATCATCGATGCACTTCTTCAACAATGACACATGAAAGACTGGGTGCATAGATGCTAACTTCGAAGGTAATTTTAACTCATAGGCCACATTGCCAATTCGCCTCAGAATCTTTTAGGGTCCTACATACCTCGGACTAAGTTTTCCTTTATTTTCAAACCTCATCACCCCTTTAATGTGTGAAATTTCAAATACACCAAATTATCTACAGCAAATTCTAACTCTCTCCTCCTCACATCAGCATAGGATTTCTGTCGGCTTTGAGCTATTTTCAATCTTCTTCTGATCAGTTGCACCTTCTACATAGCTTCATGAACTAAGTCTGGTCCTATCAAGATAGCTTGACCAACCTCAAACCACCCTATAGGAGATCTACACCTTCTACCATATAAGGCCTCAAACGGGGCCATCTAAATACTGGAGTGGTAGCTGTTGTTATATGTAAACTCAATGAGAGGGAGGTGATCATTCCAACTTCCCTTAATGTCGATCACAAAAGCTCTCAGCATATCTTCTAAGGTTTGAATAGTTCGCTCAGCTTTTCCATCTGTCTAACAGTGAAAAGCGGTGCTGAGTTTAACCTGAGTACCGAGTCCTTTCTAAAATGACTTCCAAAAATGCAAGGTGAACTGGGTATCTCTATATGAAATAATGGACAAGGGAACTCCATGTAGTCTTACCAACTCCAGGATGTACAGTCTAGCAAAATCCTCAGCTGAGTCCGTAATTTTAACTGGGAGGAAATGTGTTGACTTGTTCATCTGATCTACTATCACCCAAATTGAGTCATGCTGCCAGTGAGTACAAGGTAGGCCTGTAATAAAGTCCATATTCACTTCTTCCCACTTCCATGTGAGTATGCTGATATCCTGAGTCATACTTCGAGGTCTCTGATTTTTCACCTTAACCTGTTGGTAGTTCAGGCACTTAGACACAAATTCTGTAATGTCTCTTTTCATGCCGTTCCACCAGTAGATATCTCATAGGTCATGGTACATCTTAGTGGCACCTGAGTAGATAAAATATCTAGAGCTGTGGGCTTCTGCCAGTATCTGTTGTCTCAAGTCACCTACATCCAGTACATATAGTCTGCCCTGGTAACAAAAAACACCATCTCCCCCTTTGGAGAAAGCCTCCAATTCGTTTCATAGAACTGCTTCTTTCAGCTTAAGTAGTATGGGATATTCATCCTGCTTTGACTTAACCTCAACAAAAAATGAGGAATCTGACCCACATTGTATTATTACTCTGCCCTCAGCTGAACCACTACAAGAATATAGACCTCTAGCGATGGGAAATCCGGTCATTAAAAGTCTCAATCCGGTTGCTATTAGTTAATAACGAAGAAAAAAAATCCGGTCGTCGCCAGTCGCTAAAAGCTCCGACGTTAAAAGTTAACGACCAGATTGAAATACGGTCATTAAAGAACCTTTAGCGTCGACAAAAAATCCGTTCGTTACACCCCTTTAATGACCAAAGCTTCCCTTTGCTAAATTGTCATTCCTGTCATTAAATCTTTTAATTACGACAACACATTCCATCATTATAAGCGTTTTAACCTTTACAAATTATATACTATTAGTCTTCACCGAGAACCAAAACTTTTATCATTATATGGTTATTATATACACACCCAATCATTATAAGCGTTTTAACCTTTACAAATTATATACTATTAGTCTTCCCCGAGAACCAAAACTTTTATCATTATATGGTTATTATATACACACCCAAAAATATAAAAACTCAATTATATGAACTTGAAGTATCACATTACAAAATTATACCTATCCAAATCGTATAACTGTCATTTTTGTCCACTACTAATAAAAGAGAAAAAAATCAAATAAGTGTATCTTAAAAAAAAAACTCCTAATGAAAAGAAATGGGTCCCTCGTGTGCTTCCAGTTGTTCTTTAACACTTTCAGCTGCTTCAACTAGCTCTACACTATCTCAAGGATGATTCATTATGATTTTAAATTTTTGATCTGTAAAAAAAGGGCAAGCTCATGTTAGTTTAGTAAGTAAACTAGTATTAGCTACTTTTGTTCGGAAAACAAATGAATATTTAACATTGTTATGTTGCTAATATTATAGAAGGTAAAACAAATAAAAAAAGAATATCTCATGACATTATGAACAGTCAGCGCTTCTCACATCAATATCACAAAATCCAACAGTAAAAAAATCACTAAATCTATTATATAGATCAGCTATAAGCAAGCAACTAAAATGAAAGAGCAGCAACAAAATAAAAAATTAAACCAAAAGCAGTACTACCTAACATCATAATATCACACCAAGCAAGAGTAGAAAAAGTAGATATACCAAACAAAGCATCTACAGTTGCAATTGCAAATGCTTCTAATAAAAAACCAAGAGAAATTACAATAGAGCAAAGAGCATCAGGTATGTAACATGACTTGTATAAATATTTCTAATAGTTTCACGTAGTAAAGAACTTGAACGAAAGACTGATGCCAAACTACATTAATCACAAATATGAGAATTGATAGTTAACAAATATATTCGATGAAAATGAAGAAGACAAAGTATGAGAGAAATTTTAAGTACTTAGATGCACTCTATAAAATCAGGACCGAGCCAAAATTACTCTTGTTACTACATAAAAGCATAACCCACCTAAAATAGTTCAAGGACCAACTTGAAATTGAGTTTCAGCATTTTATATATAAGAAGTTCTAAAATCAATACAATTAGAGTTCTAAAAGTCTCATTATATATTTAATAAAACTAAAATTGCAGATCCAAAATCAAATATTAAAGGAAATACAAAATTCTATTCGTAATTTAATATGTACTTTTAACTCTAGTTGCTCCTATATGAACCAATTCTTTGAAACCTAGTAGTAGTACTAATACAGAATAATATTTGCAAAAACACAAAAGTAAATAAATACCAAAATAATGGATCAAGAATGCTATAATAAAGGCCTTCACAGTAAATTCTTTGTAGCCATCACAAAAAACGTCCATCAATCCAGCAATAAGGTGCGCATACTTTTATCAAGTTTTACAGCCTCACATGATTTTAGTGGAATTGAAAACTTACACAATGAAAGAAGCACAGAGGCGATACTAGTCTTGTAATTCTGAAAGATTTCAGCACTGAGGAGGACAAGTAATTAGAAATAAGATACATTTAAGCACAAATAGACACTTCAGAAAGAATAAATAACCTTTACAAATATTTAAAACCTTAAGCATTCAATAACATCCAATGTCATGGTACCAAAGAGCGAGAAGATTGTTTGTAATAAATGTTCATCTTGCACTCATCCTACGGGAGAAACATTATTTGATAGTACTAAAAAAAGATGACACATATGGCTAGACTGAAGAATCTCATCCCATTTCAATCAAATAGAAAATGTCCATTCCTAAAATAATCAGATTGAGAAATCAAAGTTTTCCAATATGTAGTTATCAATGGGAAGGCCTAAGAAGTGCCACTGTTATAACCAAATTTAAGTTTTAGTTCTGCTGCATAGAATACATCATTAGATCTTTTGCACATGAAAAGTGCTCCTTAATAGATTTTAGCACTTTCGAGTATGCGACTAATTACAATATTGAAGCACTTATTGTGGGTAGATCTTTAGAACTTTTGAGAAAATTGAGTCCTCCATCAGTATTGTCATCAGAATTCTTATTTTCTGCTTCGCACTTTACTAGTTGGATCTCTAGTATGGACAAAATAGATTCTTTAACCGACTTAAGCGACTTAGAGACATTCTTTCCTCCAAAATCAAATACCTCTTCCGACTAATAAAAGTAAGATTTTCCTATATATATAATAATCTCAATAATCTAAAAG
>JACEIK010007551.1:7131-21873 GCA_018107945.1 Datura stramonium | reverse complement strand
GGGCTGTTTTGGAGCTCGTTTTGGCAAGGTTTTGAAGAAGTTTTTCTGCGTTTCAAAATCTATTTGGACTGCCTATATATCCATCTTTGAGTAGGTATTGAAATCAAGATAAAAGGTATGGATTTCGCCCCTTTTAAACCTCTCAAATTGCAAAACGAAAATCTGAAAATTGGCAGCTAAGTGAGCTGCCGATGGACTATTTGTGAGCTGAGTTTTCTCGTTTTCCTTAGGCTTTTTGGCTTTTTATTTTGCTGGAATTATACTTCATATTGAGGGTAAGGATTACAAAAAAACTAAGGTAAAATTTCCTCTTGTTTCTCCCTCAAAAGTTAGTGAAAACTACTTGAGAAAATGGCTAAATAATATTGATGTTTCCGTGTGTTGTTGTTGCTATTGTGACTGCCTCTGGTTAGTTATTTTGGCTGCATTTTTTTGCTATAGATTAAGATTGTCATTGTCCTGTAAAACACTGGATTAAGGAGGTTGAAGGCTGATCATTGAGATAGGAAATCGGCTAGATAAAAGTTCATCGGAGAAAGGTATGTAAGGCGCCCCCGTCTATCGTTCTTTTAAGCACGATTAGTGTGTTGTGAATCGAATGAGCCAGAAACCTATTTAAAATTCTTGAGGCAGTATGTTAAGCTTCATTTAATCTTTAACGTTCCATGTTTTATTGAGGATAAATGTTAAGATTATGCCTAGCCGAAGTGAGACATCTAAAGTGTGATATTGTGTTGATTGTTATCGTAGTTGTACATTGAGTTGGAGACCCCTCAGCGTGGGCATTGTTAGCTGGTCGTTACTGTATGTCATTTGTATATATGTGTGATGTTAAATGTGTTTGAAGGTCTGATTGCTAACTAAAATTGGTGAAAGAGCCAAGATGAGGATGTGTAAATGATTTTAAGCCACGCAAAGACATCGCAAGCTATTAAGGGTAAACGAGCTTATCAAATTAGGATTACCTGGTTATGGTTGTCCTTTATATTATGTGTATGTTATGAAATATGTCAGGCCAAAGGGAGATTTGATAATCCCTTTCCCTTAAGCCGAACGACAAGCTAGCGAGTTTCTGAGCTCTAATGTCCCTTGAACACGATCTATAAATTTTGTTGAAACTCTTAGGTTATCCATAGTTCCTTATGATTTATACAAGTTTTTAATACATGCATTTAGGTTCTATTTTCTAGCTTTATATGTTACATGTACTCAGTTCTAGTTATGCATTACGAAGGAGGCATATGCAGGCCACATGTTTAGTATTCATCATTTCTATGTTGTATGTATTGAGCTGGTCCAGTATAAGACATATCGGCTCCAGTTATGATTTTGTCTAACATTTATTGATTTTACCCCGGTGTGGTACACTAGCTGGAGGTCTTGTTATTTTACCCCGGTATAGTACACCGGTTGGAGGCATTTTTATTTTTACCCTAGTGTAGTAGACTGGCTGGAAGAATTGTATATAGATTTTATGGTCGGCTATCTGCTGGCATTTCAGTTATAGTCTTTGTTGTGCATGATGGTTGCATTTACACTTCAATAATGAGTTATTGTCAGGTTTCTATTTTCAGGATTCCGGGTTGTTACTACATCCTTATTTCTGGCCTAGTTATAATTTTAACTTACATGTTTACAGTTTTCAGCCTTACATACCAGTACATTTTATTCGTACTAACATCCCTTCATCTTGGGAACCTTCCTCCAATCGTGCTGTAGGTACAGGCCGAGGCTCAGATCATCGTATGTAGTAGGAGCCAGATTTCAGCAGAATAGTGGTATGCTCCTCTCTTCCAGGAGCCATGTCCTAGTTTGTACTATTTTCAGTTTTGTGTACAGCATGGGTAGGCCGGGGCCCTATCCCGTGCATTTCAGTTTGTTTACTCTGCAGAGGCTGATGTGGACTAGTTTGTACAGTAGTGTGGGTTGTGTAGTCGTATTGGTTTTTCATTGCTTTGCCTAAGCTTTATTGTATCCTTGTCGGCTTTTCAGGTTGCATATTTATAAATGTCAAGGCATTATTAGCCCAGTATTTATCTTGGGTAGTTGTGACAGGTGGCTTTGTCAGCCTTAATGTTACATTTATAGATGCTATATAGCCGGCTTTTCGATCGATCATGAAACAAGTGCCAGTTGCACCCTACCCCAATTTTGGGGCGTGGCACAATTAGTGTAGTTTCTATCTTTCAGGTCAATCTCACCATCTCCCCTTTCACAAAAGAACATTAGTACATGGGTGAATTTACATCTCAAAATCTATAAAAGAATATTCCTACTCTATATAGGGTGATGTTTTTCAATTCTTAATACAGTAGTATAATAGCAATGACCAATTATGGCCAAGTAAGTACGCTATTGAAAATGGGTAAGACATAAAAAAGAATTATTAACGTGCTTAGATTACTTAACCCATAGTGAACCAACTTTAGATTTGTAGAAACTGAAATAAATTGAGGAACTAGAAAAACAGAAAATAGCCAAATTGAAAGATTGAAAAAGACACCATACTAGTTAATACTTCTAAAAGTCATCCGCTACAAAAGACATCGATTCAATTGAAACATACTTTGAGGACAAGGAGAATGAAAACATGGAACAAAAACTTACCAAAAAAAATACAAATTCAGAAAATTTGAAATATACCTTGTGAAAAAGAGGATGGAACCCTAAGAATAAAAGGAGTCCGCCTATTCTGTGTTTGTGGCTTGATGGTCTTTCTTATGCAATTTTATTTTGAGGGATTTTTGTGTTTTCTTTTTCCTGAGGGCGGAGAGAGGCAAGGTTGTGGGAAAAAAGAGCGGCAAAATGAGTGCTTTTTTTTTTTTACATTTACTTTAATGACCGACCATTATATTCTTTTAAAGATAGGATATTTAGCTCCCATTAATTTTAACAACGGGAACAAAAAATGGTCGCTGTAAATATACTTATAACGACCGGATTCATGTTCCTTCGTTAAGAAGCGGTTGCTAAAAGTCATATTTCTTGTAGTGAACTGCACTCCCAACCGAGCTAACCTATGTATATCTTTTGCTAGTTCTTTTCTGCCCTCTTCAATATGAGCAACGGTCCCCATGGACATTCTACTCAAGGAATCCGCCACCACATTTCCTTGCTCGGGTAGTATAGCACACTCATGTCATAATCCTTCAATAGCTCCAACTACCTTCTCTGACGAAGATTCAAGTCTTTCTGATTGAACACATACTGAAGGCTCTTGTGGTCAGTGAAAACATCCATGTGAACCCCATAGAGGAAATGTCTCCATATCTTCAAAGAAAACACTACCGCTGCCAACTCAAGGTCATTAGTCAGATAGTTCTTCTCATGCACCTTGAGCTGTCTGGAGGCATACACTATCACCCTACCCCGCTGCATCAGAACACAACTGAGGCCAACTCTGGAAGCATCACAATAGCCTACAAACCCACCTGTTTCTTCTGGTAAGGTCAAAACTGGAGTTGTAATTGTCGAGTCTTCAATTCTTGGAAGCTCTTCTCACATGCATCTGACCACTGAAACTTCACCTTTTTCTGAGTTAGTTAGAGGAGAGGCAATATAGGAAAATCCTTCCACAAACCGTAGGTAGTAACCGACTAGACCCAAAAAAGTTCTGATATATGTTGGGGAAGTGGGTCTTGGCCAGTCTTTCACCGCTGCTATATTTTGAGGATCTACCTGAATACCCTCACCTCAAATCACATGACCAAGGAAAGCGATAAACTTCAGCCAGAATTCACATTTTCTGAATTTAGTGAACAGTTGGTGGTCTCTAAGAGTCTACAACACTATCCTCAGATGGTTAGAATGCTCCTCCTCATTTCTGGAGTACACCAAGATGTCGTCTATTAACACAATGAACAACATGTCTAGATACTATTTGAACACTATGTTCATTAGGTCCATGAAAGCTGCAGGGGCATTAGTTAGTTCAAAGCCACAAATTCATAGTGACCAAATCGAGTTTCGAAGGCTGTTTTCGGTATGTCACATTCCTTTACTCTAAGCTGATGATATACCGACCTGAGGTCTACCCTGGAAAAACAACTGGCTCTTTGAAGTTGATCGAGCAAATCGTCAATCCTAGGTAGGGGATACCTATTCTTAGTTGTAACTTTGTTCAGTTGATGGTAGTCAATATATATTCTAAGAGTACTATCTTTCTTTCACATGAACAACACTGGAGCACCCCTTGGAGAGATGTTGGGCCTGATAAAACCTTTATCAAGAAGGTCTTTTAGATGTTCCTTCAACTCCTTAATCTCAACTGGATCCATTCTATAAGGAGGGATAGAGATGGGCTGAGTTTTTGGAAGAAGGTCTATGCCGAAGTCTATTTCCCGCTCAAGAGGAACTCCGGGAAGATCTTCCGGAAACGTCAGGAAATTCGCTAACAACTAGAACTGACTGGAAATTTGGGATCTCGAACCTAGAATCTTTGAACCGAACAAGGTAATAGATGCACCCTTTTGAAATGAGCTACCTTGTCTTGAGATAGGAAATAACCCGACCCTTAAGCGTGGAACTACTACCCATCCATTCTAGAACTGGATCATTTGGAAACTGAAATCTAACGACTCTAGTTCGGTAGTTGATTGAGGCATAACTGGAGTGTAACCAATCCACTCCAAGAATGAGGTCAAAATCAACCATGTCTAGCTCTACTAGATCAACTGGAATTACTTTACTCAAATTGAGACTGGGCACTTTCTATACATCTGGCTGGCTCTAACTGACTCACCAACTAGGGTAGAGACTGAGAATGGTTCTAAGAGGACTTTTGGACTAATTTCAAACTGAACATCTACATAGGGAGTCATGAATGATAGTGTGGCTCCTGGATCTAGTAGGGCATATAATATAGATGGAGAAGACGTAACATGCCCGTGACCTCGTCAGGTGAGCTCTCTTGATCTTGATGAGAGGACAAAGCATAAAAGCGATTTTGGCGCTATCCACCATCCGTACCTAAGATGTTACCCTACTGAGCTAGATGGCTTATTGGGGCTGCTGAAGTAGTAGACTGTTATTTCCCCCGTCCTGCTGACGGACACTCTTTTAGTCTGTGACCTTTCTTTCCACATCCAAAGAAACCCTCTTTGTCCAGGAGGCATTCACTTGGATGGTTCTTTCCACACCTAGGACAAGCTGGGTAGTGGTTGTTAGCACTGTGACTCTAGGACTGAGAGTTAGATGCTCCACCCTTTTGATCTTTGCGGGAACCGAAAAGTAGGGGTGCTGGCTGATGTGGGTGCTGGAGTCCTCTGTTGCTATTGCTGTGGGCAGCTACTATCACCAACCACTGGTGGCCATAGTCAGATTGACCCCTTCTAGCCCGCTTGTTCTCCCACTCCATATCCTTCAACTTTTCTTCCTCAATTTGCTGGGCATGAACGATGAGGCTGGAGAGGTCAATGTCCTTTATGAGCATCACGGTCCTGCACTATTTAAGTACCAGGTTTGATACCCCGTTGATGAATTTGAGCATGTGAGCCCTTGGCTTGGATACCATCTCTGGAGCATACCATGACAATTGAGTGACCTCCAACACATATTCCTCCACGGTCCTATTACCCTTCTTTAAGTTCATAAACTCTGCGACCTTAGCCTCCCTTAGCTCCCGAGGGAAAAATCTATCTAGAACTGTTGTGGTTAACTCTTCCCACTATACTAGCCCTGTTGCTACTAGCCTCCCTTCCTTCCATTGGTCGTACCAAATCTAAGCCACCCCTTTCAACTGGTAGGCAGCCGGACAACACTCTATGTCGAACTAATGCCCATAATCCGGGTGATCTTTTGCACCTCATCCACAAACTCCTTTAGGTCCTCTCCCACCTTAGAACCATGAAAAATTGGAGGGTTCATTTGGGTGAAGTCCCGAACCCCAGCAGCTGCTGCAGACCTGTTTGTATTTACCTGAACCACCTACTGGTTCACTTGGTTAGTCATTGTTTGAGCCAGCAGCTGGAATGCCACTCAGAATTCTATTGAGGGCACTGATAACGTCCTAACTACACTCCTCCTTTATAAAAGAGCATAAACGGTCATTGGATTAAAATAAATATCCCGACAGATGTCGGGGTCAAATCCCATAGAGAATTGAGTCGATAATTCAAGAGTTATAAACTAATTCAAACTAGAACGCATAATTTTTCAACATTTGAAAAGTAAAAAAATTGGGGGGAAATTAAAGGGAAATAACTATCTGATTCTAGACTAAGACTAATAGGGGAAATTATTTGAAGAAATCACAAGTGATATGGCTAGGGGCATTCTATAGATGAGATCTCAACTAAATCGGGAATTTATTCAATTCCTTAGACCCATAATTAGCATATATAGTAGTAGATAATTCACATTATCTTGTTTTTCAACCGTAAAAATGTTTATGCCTTGGGTTCTTTCAAATCCCAAAGCCAATTCAAGTAGTCTACCACACAAGCTTGAGGAAGGACTAGCTATTTCGAGCCTTGACCTTTAATGGAGTGAAAATGTGGGTCTTAACTATATCTAGCTAAATCCCACACACAAACACTCCAATTCCTCACTATTATCTTCTCACCCAATTCCCACCTTTCTCTCTCAAGCAAAAGTAAGAAAAGTAAAGCATAATTTATGTTTGCAAACCATCAATTTTAGCAATTATAACTTGGGAGAAGATAATAGATCTACAATTTCAATAGGAATCCAAAAACAATTTATCAAAACCCAATCAAATTAATAAATCCACCATGAATATACCTCTAGCTATCAAATTAGTAAAGCATATTTAAAGCTAGAGAGAAGATACCAAGAGGATTCCCCTCACATTCATCACATTAGCTTCACAAATTTGCTTCACAAGCTCTTACAACAATGATGGAATTCCCCCAATTTGGGTTAAAGAAAAATAAGAAGAAAAGTACTATCTAACTCTACAATCCTATGGTAAAAAGATTCTACCATAAATTCTATGAAAAAGATAAAGTCTAGATGAATGAATTTTTGAATGCCTTCATTGAGTGGTGTACAATGGTGGTTGTAAAATATATGTACTTTTGTGTGCACAACCTTCCAAAAGTGCCCTTGGAGGCTTATAGGAGCTTTGGGAACCTTTATGGATATTTTTCCCCTTCCATCAGCAAAATTGGGTCACTTGCCCTTCGAACTGCGAACTACCGGTGCCAACCTATGAACCACCGACGAATAGCTGGTTTCAACCCGTGAAGAGCCGGTTGGTTAGCCAATCTAGGCAGTAACTTCATCGTGTTGCACTTCTATATTCGCGTCTAACTGATTCAAAGCATTTCCTTACACCCTTCCTGAGCTCAAATCTTCCATTATCTTTGGCTCCTCTCCTTCATATGCTAACTCATCAAATTCCAACTCAAACTTCATGTGTTTTACTCAATTTCATGCTTTCTCCACTCACGGTGAAGTAGCTATGAAGAATCAAAGAGAAAGAGCATAAAATCCACATAAACGACTCGAAAACTAGGCAAAAACGCACGGTTAAGAGCCTAATGAGTTGGTAAATTTCCAACTCATCAGACACTTGGTCATCCTGAGGGGATGCTGGAGCTTGTAGGGCAGGTCGATTGGCATTGCCAGTCCTTCTTTTTTTTCCTCGTTTTGGAGGCATAGTTTCACTAAAACAAATAGAGCACGAGTTAGGAGAACATTAATAGAATTAGATTTCAACGCACGATAAAGAGTCCGGACAAAGAGAGTTTTTCTAATAACATCTTGTATCCTCCCCGTCATAAGTGTAGCGCACTTCACACCCATGAAAAGGAATCCACTCGACGCGACTTTTAGATATCCTAGGATATTCTAAACCTAGTGCTTTGATACCAATTTTGTCACGACCCGAGTCTATACCCTAAGAAAGACATGGTAGTTGGTGCCACAAGTTACCCCAAGCTAACCCATGGTCTATCATTACACTATTAAATTGAGTAAACATAAGTAGAAGCTTTATAAATACAATCATTCAACAAATACTGATTTGACAAGAGTCAATATATCAAAAGAAATAATATTGAACAACTGTATCTGAGAGCTAACTACTAACTGATGAGTTGCTGGGACAAGCCCCCAACTAACACTAAAATCTGTTTAAATGTGAACTAACTGAAAAGCAAACATCATCCTCCGAAGATGAGGACTCACCGAACACTACTGCTGATATCGTTAGAGAGAACTACTGACAATGCTGAGACTGAGATAGTCATTGGTAACCCTGGCTGATGGTCATAAACATGTCCTAGAACTGAGATACTGAGCTGAGCTATACTAAACTAAACTGAACTGTACTGAGCTAAACTGGAACTGTACTGACAAGTGGGAGAGTCTATAACCAACATATAACCACATGAGCTAAATATGGAGTTCAATGTATATGCTCCATTGATAGGACCCAATATACCCTGCCAGGATATAAAGGAATTAACTGTGAGATCACTATCTGGGCTTGTTTGGGCTAATAACCTATGGTTTCAATTTAGATCTAGGAAACTGGGTGCGCTGGAACCTCAGGACTCTCGGTGCTAAGTCCTACTCTCATTGGATAGTCCTAGTCTGACTACTAAGCTGATAGCTCGAAGCTGAGGCTTAAGACTAAGTTAGGGATACTTATCTGGAAGTACCCTAAGAGCCTTATCGGACCGGATATCTGTAACTGGTATTCTAAGACTGAATAGAGCTTCTTATCTGGAAGCATCGTAACCGTCTAGAGAACAAACTAATAACTGATAGCGGGGAGGCATTACTGACACCTCAAGAATTGACTATAGTCAAACTGAACAACTGACATTATTGGAATATACTGAAGATTCTAACATTTTGACTGAGACTAAACTAGCATGTAACTGACTGAGAATTCATACGATAGTTATAACATAGAATTTTCAACACTAACAGAGTCAAGAAACATTAATATCTGATCAACTATGCAAGACCCAAATTACTGTATTCATGAACTAGGTTCATGTAAGGAGATAATGACCAAAATTATCACTAACAACAACCCTCAATACTCAAGAGAATTATAACAGGAAGAAATTCCATAATTTACTGACAATGGAACCCTAATGGTGAACTCTAGGGCTAGAACTAATAAGTGATTTTAGAAGAGTTTTGGGGAATAAGAGAAGAATAATTCCCTTTTTAAATACCCACATACCTGGTGTAGAAATCCCTGAGAAAGTCCTTCGAGAATTTGAGAAGAAGATTGAATGCCCTAGCTTTGCCTTGAGAAGTCTGTCTGTAACTTCTTCGTATTGAGTCTGAGTGTTAAGAGAGGAATGAGAGAAAATGTCGATCAATCCTTTAATTCTCTCCTAAACATGCCCAAAACAACACAGTTTAAGGAATAAAATGATGGGAATTTACTAATATAGCCCTAGAAGAAAGCTTGGAAAACTAGCCGACAGGGACCAACGAGCCACACAACGGGTCGTCGGTTGTGACCACGACCCATTGGAACTAGTCGTTGGTCCTGGGTCAGATTTATGATCACTGGAATGGACCATAGAAGGTTAACACGACTTTTTGTATGGACAAATGGGTCGTTGGTACCTCTCGTTATTACTGGTAGGAGGACCAGGACCCTTAGACAACGGGCGACACAATGGATCGTTGGTAGAACCAATAGGTCATTGTCTCTTCTCGTGGTCAACACTGCCTAGACCTATGATTTGGTGATGGATGGCATGATGACTCATCAGAGGTGACAACGAGTCGTTGTTTGCACTTGTTGCTTCTAGGAGATGTATGGTAGATTTCTGGACTTGGAAAGGAATGGACGACAGGGCAACTCGTTACTTATTCCAACGGGTCGTCCTATGCCTCATTGGTCCTAGAGAAGAAAATTCTTCAGAGCTAAGAATGACTCAGACAACGGCCCATCACATGTGGCCACGATCCATTTTTGGGTCATTTTGTGACAAAAAATTTCTGGTTTACCCCTGGTTTTTCATGCAAGGTATGAGTTGGTCTGGGAAAGTTTTGGGGTGTTATAGTAGTTCTGAGACGAAGGAACCTTGGAATCCGAAGCCTACTCAATGCTAGACACTATTCCCAAAAACACATTGTTATACCCTGAAAGCACTAAGATTAGACTCGGGAGTTGAAATGGAGAAAATAGGAATTTTCGCACCAGGTCACAGGACGAGTCGTCTAGTGACCCGTCAGAAAACCCACGAGTCGTTAAGTGACCTGTGGGGAAAGGCTGGGACTTTCTTGGAAATTTTGGTTTTTGGGTGACCACGAGTCATGGTCAGCATCACGACTCGTCATGTCAGCCGTGATCAAGGATGATATAAAGGAAGAATAAAATTGACAGTGCATCTAACGAGTCATCACCACGACTCGTCTGGTACCCATGAGTTATGGTGTCCCCCGTGGTGACCCCCAGGAGAATTTTGGCAGTAAAGGTGACAGGAGGTGACCATGAGTCATGGTCACAGGTAACAATCCATTCAATTCTCCATGGTGACCCCAAGAGAAAATTTTCAATGTTCATGATGGGAGGTGACCATGAGTCATGGTCCCTGGCAATGACTCGTCGAGTCCCTCGTTGGGACTGGCAATTTGTTTTTTCCTGCGAGTTTATTAAGGGCTTTTCCATAATTCCTACATTCCTAAGGCCTAAACTACGTCTTTTTAAGCTTAGAATAGAGTGTTTTAAGAAGGGATAAGTCATTCTAAGCCTATCTAAATTCATGCATGCAAGTTTAGAAGTTTGAGAGGTGACCAAGGCTAGTTCTACAAAGTTCTTCCTCAATTCTCTTTGGGAAATCAAGGAAGTGGAAAAAATCAGATCCCTTCAGGTATATAAGGCTATGAATGGATGCAATTGTCCACACCCATGCCCAATTCCCTCTCAATTCATGATGTTCTAATTGATGATTCCATGAGATTTTTACCCAATGCATGAATTTATAAGTTTCAATCATGGGTATGGTCTAAGCATGTTATAAATGATGAATTAGGATTAATGGGCTGATTTTATAGTGTTTTAAATTATAAATTATGTTTTTAAGTTTTCTAAACTATGATGCCCATCCATGAATGTTCATGAAAGTTGAGATCTATGAGATATGTGTTCAAGTGTGATGAAATGTTTATGAAGAAAGTATGATTTCAACATACCTATGTCTATGTTCATGTTTTCAAAGTGAATCAAGTTGATTTTAAGAATTTTTAGGTATTGGGCAAGCCCATATGATCAAGTATGTCTTTTGATTTCATGAATTAGCTTACCACATGATTTTGGAGTCAAGACTCCCATTATTTTCAGCTTGTGGTATGGTTTGAGCCAAGGCTCCTCATGTTGTGATTTAAGAGTATGCATGTATGTTATTATTCAGCTTCATCACTAGACGATGGTGAGCTTCGCTAAAAAGCGACGGAGAGCATATACATATTTTTGGGAGTAGCGTCTAGCACCGAGTAGCTAAGGGTCAGTCAACCCTATGCCTCAGAACTACGCGCCAACGTAGGTATGTTTAGATTATTTAGGACCTCCCTTGTGAGCTTCCCCTACCCCCAAGGGACCTTTATCTTGATATCGATATCATGGTAGCGTCCTTAGCCCTGGCAAAGCTTTGGATAGCTTTGCCCACTTGAGTGTGATAGTCGGAACCACGTAAGCTCTATCGTGGTAATGTCTGTTATATGATGAGTCTCCCGTTGTTCCTCATGAATTTAGTTATGCATGTACATCAATCATGATATTATGTTTTCAGCAGGTTTGACCCAATGTTCAGTTTTACTTATTATTATTAGTTTTCAGCTTTGGGACATTGATTCAGTTATGATGTTCAGTTATTTAGATCATTATTTCAGAAAATAGCATGCAAGCCCTACACTCAGAATCTTATCTTGATTATGTTTTATTATATGCATGATTTGATGATTTTACTTACTTAGCGGTTTCACTTACCTTGCATACTCGGTACATTCCACGTACTGGCCGCATACTTTATGTTGTATCGTTTCATGATGTAGGATCTGATATCCAGGCTCAGTCCTACCTCTAGTCAGATTCTCGGAGTTAGCTTTCCTCAGCCTTAGTTGGTGAGTCCTCATCTTGTGAGGGCCCTTCTTATCAGTTGTATTTCATCTTTTCAGTTTTCAGACTATAGTGAGTTAGTTGGGGTCTTGTCCCATCAACTCTCCAGAATTAGAGGCTTCTCGGACATAGTTTCTGTTTCAGCTTTAGATTCACGTATGTATTAAGATGTTATATTTTTCTTAGACTTCTGCTATGTTATTTATGATGATCTTCCGCTTAATTATAATTGAGTTAGATGTATGTTCATGCCATGGATCGATTTGGAGACACCCCGGGATTCTTGTCCCGTGTCTTGATCCGGGCCTATGTTTGGATCGTGACACATGCGTAGTGCTCCCATCATTTTTCAATGAAGCTGAAATCATAATTACATGCATAGTCTAAAATTTGATCATGGGGATTCTTTACTACCAAATATACCATAATATGTAGTGGGAGTCTTGACTTTAAAACATATGACAAGCTGATCTTATTAGCCTCGGCTAAATCATGAAAACATATTTAAATTGTGTGGTCTTGCCCAAATTTTAAAATCTTGCATATTTGAAATAGAATTCATAAGTCAAAATCATGGATTCATACATGAGTAATTTATAAACATTCAATCATGCTAGATATCCCATCATACTTTAAATCATGAATCATAAACTTGAATTTTCATAAAACTTGCATAATAGGGAATACTTTCTAATAACTTGAAATCATGAATTTATAATCAATTGATATATAAAATCTGCCCATGAATCATAAAACATGATTTGGAACATCAGAGGAATTGACCCATAGACATGTTGTAGAAAATTTCATAAAATTGTGTTAAAACCCTATAAGATCATAAACTTAAATTAGAACTTGAATTCATAAACTTAAGGAAAAATTTGGGCATGAGAGTGAAAGGATTTATAGAAAGCCTAAGAGAATTGGGGAAGAATTTATAGAATTTCTAAATTGATCCTCCAAGATAATTCAAAGCTTTGCATGCATGGGAAAGCCTAATGACTTGATATAGGCTAAACCCTCTTAAAACACACCTTTCAGGGATTAAACTGACGTAGTTTAGGACTTAGGAGCTTAGGCTTTATGAAAATACCCTTAATGATTTCGCAGGATAAATGAGCATTGCTAGTTGCTGCGACCCCTTACCACGAGTCGTACAATCCTCCTACGACTCGTGGTTTTCTCCCGTGTTTAGCCAATCCAGTTTTCTCCAACTCTTTGAATATTTATGTGATTGCCTATCATGACCCGTAAATCCCTACTACGAATCATACAACCACTCATATAACCAGCACCTGAAAAATCCAATGACCTGCTACGACTCCAGACCACGAGTCGTACGCACACATCACAACTTGTGGTGGGGAATCATGCTTGGGAGGGTGAACTTTAGGCTCTCCACCACTGGTAATCCTACGACCCATACAACCCCCTTACGACTCGTACAATGTGTCGTACTGAGAGAATAGTTCCAGATTTGCTTCTAAAACATCAATCTCGAATCTAGTCTTAGAAACTTTTGGGGTATTACAGTATCTCCCCCTTGGGAACTTTTGGTCTCGAATGTGGATTATGCATACTAAAAGGCAAGGGAAAGGAAATGCAATCCAAAATACTGGAAATCTATAGCTGAAACCAGACAGAGTGACTGACTCCAGACTGAAATACATAACCGAACTGAATTCATGAATCATATATATATATGCTAAATAATGAAAAGGATTGAGAGGCATGAACTTGACATGAAACTGAATAGAGTACTAAGGAGAAAACTAATACCTCATGTTGGAACTAAGCTAGAAGGGGACATATGTGGGTATCTAGCCATCATATATGCTTCGCCTTCCCACGTAGTTCTCTCAACAAGCTAATTTCTCCACAAAACCTTCACTAAAGCTAATTCTTTATTTCTCAACTTCTGAACATGACCATCAAAGATATCAACTGGAACCTCCATCACACCTATGTTTTCTACTGGGATAACTAAGGCCGGGTTACCAATACACTTCTTCAATAGAGATACATGGAAAAGTGGATATACCGAAGCTAATTCCGCTGGTAGCTCGAACTCATATGCCACTTTGCCAACTCACTTCAGAATCCTATAAGGACCAACATATCAGGGACATAGCTTTCTTTTCTTTCCAAACCTCATCACTCCCTTTATGGGAGACACCTTCAGAAATACCCAATCATTAACTTCAAAATCAAGCTCTGTACGTCTAACATCCGTATAAGACTTTTGTCGATTTTGAGCTGTTTTCAGCCTTTCCCTAATAAGCTGGAATTTCTCCATGGCCTCATGAACTGAATCTGGCCCTATCAACGTAGGCTTGCCTGCCTAAAATCATCTGATAGGTGATCTACACCTTCGCCCATAAAGAGCCTCAAACGAATCCTTCTGAATGCTAGAGGTGTAACTGTTTTTGTAGAAAAACTCAATAAGAGGAAAATGATCCTCCCACTACCCTTGAAGTCAATCAGCCTTATCAACGTAGGCTCGACTGCCTAAAATCATCTGATAGGTGATTGATCTTGGGCATAATTGAATGCCCAAGTGATACTTTAATACTTCATTTCTACTTGCTTATCCACTTTTATTTGTGCATTCTCATGTGATTTGTATGTAAATGTGGATTTATACTAACCAACATGATTAGTGTTGTTTTGCAGTCTAGAAGGAATTT
>JACEIK010007550.1:51533-61679 GCA_018107945.1 Datura stramonium | reverse complement strand
GGAACAACTGTAAAATAAACTCCATCTTAGTCTACCCGCTGGAAGGTGACAAACTCTACACCGTACTTCTCTACCACCCCATCTTATGGAGCCTCTCATGACAATATATGATTAACTCATAGGGGTCCCGACTTTGTGCGTAGAAGGTGGGAGGCTTCATCTTGGTGAACCTCCAAAATAAGTCATGCTCCTCCCCTGTCATCACCGGTCCTACTACCAAATTCGGAAACATAACAGCCTCAGATATGTCATCAATCAATATGCGGAGCCACAACAGCTGTATGTTGTATCCCTGACTACTTCCTTTGCTGGAGTTGTTGGCGCTGCCCCAGTGCTCACAAGGATGCTTAGAAGGTTGAGGACCTAAGCTAGGACCTCCTAAGATGTTGGCGCGACAGGAGCTTTTCCCTGCGTCGGGACCTCAACCTCAACAACCACCCGCTCCTGCACTGTTGGTGGCAGGGGAGATGCAGACCTCTCTCTGACTGGAGCAGGATCACGGGCCCCTCCTCTAGTCGCAGTGGGTCTCCGGCCACAACCTCTGCCCCTTCCTCTACCGCGAATCATGCCTGCCACTGCTGGCTCGGGTGATGTGTCTCTATTGCTGTTGGCGTGTGGTCTCAACATTTGGGAAAGAAAGAAGAGAAAGTTGTTAGATATCAATTGGAATCAAGTAATTCGCATGAAGGAAAAGAAGAAGGGAGTTTTCCTAAAGTTCTACAACCTCTCGTAGATAAGTTAAAGACATCTCCGCACTGATCTGCGAGACTCTACTAGACTCATCTTAGTGCAATAAGATCAACGAACTTAGAGCTTGATACCAAATTTTTCACGATCCAGGTGGCCATTATTGGCACCTACACTAACTTCCCTCGGTGGACAGACCAGCAAAACCCGATAACAATCCCCAAATGACCCCAAAACAAGACATTCATTAAGAAAACAACTGACATATGTTTTAAAACAAATCTTGAACCAATATACTGCGCAAACCAAAAATTAATAAAATCAATTCCCAGAACCTGATTGTCATTGCACCAGACGTCTATTTTACAACACTAAGAAACTAACAACTCAAAGAAAATAAAATCTTCAAATGTCTGAAAGAAAAGACATCTGCAACGGGAGAGTGAACTGCAACTTCGTCTGCTCACCTTCTTAATTTCGGAACTTCTGCTTTACAGGTGAGGACGTGTAGAACTGCTTGACTCAAATTTTGCACTCAGAAAAGAAGTGCAGCGGTAGGGTCATTATATAACAGGATATTGGTAGACATCATCAGTCGGCCCTAATAATAACACGTATACCGAGTAATAATAATATGGGACTAGTCTACAACATTTAGGGAACTACAACACAAATCTAGACACACTAGTTCTACATAGGGGACATCCAACCTGCTCATTGGATTGGGTCATTTTCAATGTAGCGATCGCTTGATCGCGGTAGCGGTCTCGCCGCAGCGGAAATAGTTCCGCTACAATGGTATTACTTTAGGAGTAGCTCGATATAGCTGCGCTCTTCTCAGTTTATTCGTTCAATAGTTCAACAGTTTATCAATCCAACAGTTTAGCATTTCGCATACTCCATAAATCCACCACACCCGTATAATTAAAAACAACAATCATGTTAGCTATTAAGATCTACAAGTCCATAGTTAATCACGGCAACAACTACTCAACATTTACATACAGTGACAAAGTCACACTTAGAACTAAAGACATATTCTTTGTTATCAACTCACATCATATCAACGATACTTTACACATTCTCTTAGCACATTCCTCATTCAACCTTATGAATATAAATGGAATTATAAAACAATACACAAAAATGATAAACCAAGGGTAATACGACGAGCACACGCCTCCACCATCTCCCCCTAACACTCAAGCATACAATCATGTAAATACATGCTAGAGGGTCTTATTTTTGCCCATCCGGTCATGACCTGCAGGGGACTCTATAAATCCATGTATTGTGCCGGCGTGGCACCCGCTCCTACTCATATACTCGTCTGGATGCTCCCTTCGAACACGAGCCAACTCGATAATAATATTCGCTCGACTGGATGCTCTCCTCGGGCTCGAGCCTCTAAATTCAGGATATAATCACTATCCTATTCATTCTCAATTTTTTTGTAAAACAACAAGTATGCAAGTCGTACACATTCACGTATACACTAATTTTCGATTCTCCATTAACATGATCAATTCATGACAATAAGTTCACTTCACAAATTCACATAAACTTAACAACATATTAATCAATATTTTCTATCAACATGGTAATCATACTCATTCACAAGAAAAACTCACAACAAGGGATGTGCGAAGACTAATCTCATAAGATTATCACCTAAGCATACAAGTCATTAAGCAAGGTCTAACCCTCCAACCATAACCTACCTCGGCTACTCAAAGTTATCGACTTCGCTACTCTGCAGGAGCTTTGCCTTTCTCGATGCTTCGGATCATTCGAAATCTACATACATATAGTAATTAGTTAATCACTCCTCAAGATAGGGCCTAATTAGATCAAACCCTTCTCTTTTCAGGGCAACTTAATAGGAAACCCTTCCCTTCCACCTAGTTCTAGGTCCCCACCTTGTCTAACCCAACAATATTAACAAGAGGAACCTTAGGAAGTAATCATACCAAAAATTTAACAATCAAAACCTCCCATAATAATTTTGTCACGACCCGAATGAATGCCCAGATCATAAAACTGGGACAAGGAGCCCCGAGAGACCCCAAGTCGACCCATGGCATAAGCATACATCTAGTCTAAATCAAAAACTAAATAATCGATAAAATAAATATAGCGAAAGTCTAACTTGAACATAACATCAGAATACAAAATCCAAAGCTGAATACATACATATCTCCGAAAAAGCCTCTAAACATGACGAGTTGATGGGACAAGACCCTAACTAACTCAATTAAACTAAAACTGAAATACATAAATAAAAAGTTGAATAGTCTAGTCCTCGGGAAATGAGGACTCACCCACAATAAGAATGCTAACTCTGATAAGCTGACTACGAGCGAGGATGAACCTGAGAGTTGGGTCCTATATCATGAAACGATACAACATAGAGCCGATCAGTACGTGGAATGTACTGAGTATTCAAGGTAAGTAAAACCGCTTAAGTAATTAAAATCATTTTAAGACAATGCATAATGTAACATAAAACATTAAGAATCTGAGAGTAGGGCTTGCGTGCATTCTTTCTGAAATCATGATCTTTTCATAACGTAACATAACTTCATAACATCATAACTGAATTGATTTACTCAAAGCTGAATTCTGACATTTATAAGTAAAGTTGAACATTGAGTCAGACATGCTTTAAAACATGAATTTACATAAATCTCATGAGTAATAAAACATGCATATCTGAAATCATGAGGAATATTGGGAGACTCATTGTTTAACCGACATACCACGATAGAGCTTACGTGGTCCCAACTATCACACTCAAGTGGGTAGAGCTGTCCAAAACCTTATCAGGTCTAGGGACGATACCATGATATTGATATCAAGATGAAGGCCCATCCGAGTAAGGGAAGCTCACAAGGGAGGTCTCAAAGTCACAATGTATAAACCTATGTTGGCGCGTAGTTCTGAAGCACAAGGTGATCGGCCCTTAGCATGCTCGGTGCTAGACATTACTTCCAAAAACATGCATATGGTCTACATCATTTTATAATGAAGCTCAACATCGTCTATTGACAAAGCTCAATGATCAAATACATCTGAAATATGGAATCATGCATATGAGAAGCTTTAGCTTAAAACATACCACAAGCTGAAAATATAATTGGGAGCCTTCACTCCAAAACCATATGGTAAGCTATACATAGGAAAACTTTAACTCAGAACATACCACAAGCTGAAATTATAATTGGGAGTCTTTGCTCCAAAATAATGTGGTAAGCTTAATTTGGAAAAATCATCATTCATACTTATCATGTAGGCATTTCCCAAAGCTTTATTACACTTAGAAATACTCAATTCTTATCGAAAACATAATTGTAAGCATGGTTAGCTTCAAATCATGCTTTTCATCATAATATCTCATCATCATAATATATTCATCACTAATCTCATCTTTCATGAACATCTCATCCATGGGATTTTAATTGATAAAACTACAAATCATGATTTTATATTGAAAACATTATAAAATTTGCCCATGCTTCATATTTCAATTGTACAATCATAAACAAATCATACCCATGTATAGAAATAGAAGATTCATGCATTTGGGTTAAAACCCCATAAATTAGACATAGAATTTCATACTTTAGAGAGGGATTAGGTATGGGTGTAAAAAAAATCACCCATTCATAACCCTATATACCTGTTGGTAGCTGATTCTAACACTTCTTTAGGTGCCCAATAGGAAATTGAAAAGAAATTGATGAATGCCAAGCTTGATCACCCTCTCAAGTCTTCTATCTTGCATGCATGAATGAATGAGGCATAAAATGAACTTAACCCCTTTAAATGTCACTATTCATAACTCAAAACATCGTAGTTTAGACCCTAGGAACTTAGGAATTATGGAAAAGCCCTTACTAAATTCTTAGAAATTAACTGTCAGGGGGGTCCCAATGAGGGACCTCACGACTAGTGGTCACAGGTCGCCCGTGGAGCCGGTCGTGAGGTACACTGCCTAAGCCTCGACTAAAACTTTCCCTGCTTGGACCACGACTCACCCCACGAATCATGGGGACTGACCTCGACTCATGGGGTCCTTCCGTGATGTCCACTGCCTCTTTCCTTTTTTTTTCTTAATCTCCCTCCCCACGACTGACGCAACGACTCGTGGGGCCTGGCCACGAGTCGTGGTCATGCCCGTGGGGTATCCTCTTTTCAAGCCTTAAATTTCATCCCCTGGCCTTCCCCACGATTCACATCACGACTCGTGGGTGGATCTCACGAGTCTCCTCACGACTCATTCTGAGTCTGCTCCAGAATTTTTATTTTTTTCTCCATGTCAACTCCCGAGTCTGATCTTTTGGCTTTCGGGGTATAACAATATCTTTTCCTTGGAAACATTCATCCTCAAATATTCAGAACGCATAGAAAAGAAGATATATGCAATTATCATATTAAAATACTGATCATTTAAACTGAAAATTGACGGAATGACTACCTCCGATTCAAACTACACAGATGAACTGAATTCACGAATCATATATACATTCACATTTATAAAATAAACTTGCACACATGAATTGAACATGAAAATTGAATAAAGTCTGAGTGCAAAACTGATACCTCAAGCTGAAACTAAGCCGGTAGAGAACAAATGTGGGTATCTAGCCATCATATCCGCTTTGGCTTTCCACGTAGCTCCTTCAACATGTTGATTCCTCCATAACACTTTAACTGAAGCTACTTCCTTGTTCCTTAGCCTTCAAACCTGTCAATCCAGTATTTCCACCAGAACCTCCTCACAACTAAGGCTGTCTTTTACACCAATACTATCCACCGGGACAACTAAGGCTGGATCACCCAAACACTTCTTCAAGAGAGATAGATGAAACACAGGATGCACATAAGCTAATTTTGAAGGCAACTCCAACTCATAATCCACCTTGCCAACACGTCTCACTATCCGATATGGGCCGATATAGCGGGGACTAAGTTTCCCTTTCTTTCCAAACCGCATCACTCCCTTCATGGGAAACACCCTTAGAAATACCCAGTCATCGACTTCAAATTCTAACTCTCCTTTTCTCACATTCACATAAGACTTTTGGCGACTCTGGGCAGTTTTTAACCTGTCTCTTATCAACTGAACCTTCTCCATTGCTTCATGAACTGAATCCGCCCCTATCATATCTGCCTCGCCAACTTCAAACCATCTGATGGGCGATCTACATCCTCGTCTGTAGAGAGCCTCGAACAACGCCATCTAAATGCTAGAGTGATAGCTGTTATTGTAGGCGAACTCGATCAGGGGGAAGTGATCATCCCAACTACCCTTGAAGTCCATCACGTATGCTCTCAACCTATCTTTGAGAGTCTGAATTGTCCGCTCCGCTTGACCATCCGTTTGAGGGTGAAATGTCGTGTTGAGCTTAACCTACCCAATCCTTTTTGAAATGACTTCCAAAACTGAGAGGTGAATTGAGTACCTCTATCGGAAATGATGAATAAGGTCACTCCATGCAATCGTACCAACTCCCGAATATATATCTTGGCATAATCCTCCGCCAAGTCCGTGGTTTTAACCGGTAGCAAATATGCATCCTTGGTCAACCTGTCTACCACAACCCAAATGGAATCATATTGTCGACGAATATGAGGTAGACCTGTGATAAATTCCATATTAATTTCTTCCCATTTCCAAGTAGGAATGTTGATATCCTGAAGTACGCCCCCTGGTCTCTGATGTTCAACCTTTACCTGTTGACAGTTTGAACACTTGGCTACGAATTCTGCAATATCCTTCTTCATGCCATTCCACCAATAGATTTCCCATAAGTCACGATATATCTTGGTGGCACCTGGATGGATAGAATACCTGGATCTATGAGCCTCATGCAACATCCGTCTCCTCAAATAGTCCATGTCTGGGACACATAAGCGACCTGGTACCGAAGCACACCATATCCCCTCTAGGAGAAGACCTCCACCTTCGAACTTTGAATGGATTCCTTTAAATTTACCAAGATCGGGTCCTCATCTTGTCTAGCTTTCACATCGGTCACCATGGACGTTTCTGATTTGTTTAGTACAACAACACCGCCATCAGTCGAGTAAACCAACCTCACTCCAAACCTAGTGAGTCGATGTACATCCTTTACCAGCTCCTTCTTACCCACATCCAAATGGGACACACTCTCTAGAGAGTCTAGTAAGTGCATCCGCTACCACATTAGCCTTACCCGGATGGTAAAGGACACTCATATCGTAGTCGTTGAGTAGTTCTAACCACCTCCTTTATCGAAGATTGAGATCCTTCTGGGTAAACATATATTGCAAACTCTTGTGGTCCGTGAATACATCCACATGGACCCCATACAAATAATGTCGCCATATCTTCAAGACGAATAACACCGCGGCCAACTGAAGATCATGGGTCGGGTAATTCTTCTCATGGACTTTTAGCTGTCTAGAGGCATATGCTATAACCTTCCCGTGCTGCATCAATACACACCCAAGTCTGGTCCTTGAAGCATCGCAATACACAACGAATCCATCGGTACCCTCGGGTAGGGTCAATGTCGATGTTGAGGTAAGTCGGGTCTTCAACTCTTGGAAGCTCTTCTCATGGGCTTCCAACCATTGAAACTTCACCTTCTTCTGAGTCAATTTGGTCAGAGGTGCTGCAATGGATGAGAAACCCTCAATGAATCTTCGATAGTAGCCAGCTAAACCCAAGAAACTCCGAATATCCGAAGAATTCATCGGTCTAGGTCAATTCTTCACCGCCTCGATTTTCTGAGAATCTACCTTTATACCCTCACTTGATACCACATGGCCCAAAAAGGCTACGAAGTTCAACCAAAACTCGCACTTGCTGAACTTAGCATATAATTGACGATCCTTGAGGGTTTGAAGCACTACTATCAAATGAGTGGCATGCTCTTCCTTGCTCCGAGAGTATATAAGGATGTCATCAATGAAAACGATCACGAACATATCTAGATATGGATTGAACACCCTATTCATCAAATCCATAAAAGCTGTAGGAGCATTCGTTAGTCTAAAAGACATAACCACAAACTCATAATGACCATACCCTGTCCTGAAGGTTGTCTTCAGGATGTCACTCTCCCCAACTCTAAGTTGATGGTACCTGGATCTGAGATCTATCTTTGAGAAACACTTGGCACCCTGAAGCTGGTCAAATAAATCATTATCCTAGATAGAGGATATCTGTTCTTGGTAGTGACTTTGTTCAACTGCCGATAGTCAATACACATGCGAAGAGAACCATCTTTCTTTTGGACAAAGAGAACTGGTGCACCCCATGGGGACTTGCTTGATCTAATGAAACCCTTATCTAACAAGTCCTTCAACTGCTCTTTCAACTCTTTTAGCTCGGATGAAGCCATTTTGTAGGGAGGAATAGATATAGGCTGCGTGTCAAGAAGAAGGTCAATACCAAAATTGATCTCCCGCTCGGGAGGAACACCTGGAAAATCATCAGAAAAGACCTCTGGATAACTCATGTACTACTGGAATTGACTGAATATCCAGGGTCTCGGACTCAACATCCTTAACCCTAACTAGATGGTACACACAACCCTTAGAAATCATCTTTCTGGCCTTAAAGTAGGAAATGAAATGACCTACAGGAATAACTGAACTACCCTTCCATTCTAAGACTAGCTCACCCGAAAATCTAAACTCTACTGCTCGGGTTCTACAATTAACTGAAGCATGGCATGCAAATAGCCAATCCATGCCAATAATCACATCAAAATCGATCATGGATAACTCTGTCAAATCTGCTGAGGTGGCCTTCTGAAGGACTAAGACTAGGAAACATCTATACACCAGTCAAGCTATAACTGAGTCACCTACTAGAGTAGAAACTGAGAAGGGTTCTGACAAGACTTCCAGACTGACTTTGAGTCTACCGGCCATGTAAGGTGTCATAAAAGACAAGGTAGCCCCTGAATCTAACAAGGCATAAACATAGATATGGAAAACTCGTAACAAACTGGTGACTACATCTGGGGAGACATCCTACTCCTGATGAGATGCTAAGGCATAGAATTTGTTCTGGAGTTAACCGCCAGTTGTGCTAGTCGATGCCCCTTGATGGGCTGAGCATGCGGGAAGGGCTATTGAACTAGAAGTTAGGCCTTGGCCCCCAACCTGATCCTCTCTCGCTGCTGGGCAATCTCTAAGCATGTGTCCAGGCTTTCCACACCTGAAACAAGCACCTGAACCTACCAAGAACTTATGTGTGCCCCCAACCACATCTGCAACAAGCTGGGATGCTAGAATCTGCGGTTCTGCTGCTCTGACCCCTCGAACCTGATGCTCACTCTCTCTGATCGTGTCTAGGCCTGGATGGCACACTCAATGCCAAAGATGCTGGAGTTGATGATCTCTGGTGAGTCTGTTGTCGGTACCCACCACCTGACCTCAGCTGGGAGAATCTGTGATCATCGGTTGTGGCCCTCTTGGCCTCCCTCTCTCTCAGATGTGCCGCCTCCATCTATTGGGCGTACAACACTATTCATGGAAAAACCATGTCCTGCTGGAGCATAGCAGTCCTACACTCCTTGTCTAAATAGCCCGCTACCCCATGGACAAATCTACTTACCCGCGCCCTATGAGCGACTAGCAACTCTGGGCATATTCTGATAAGCGAGTGAACTCGAGGGCATACTCTTGTACTGCCATTCTCCCTTGATCCAAATTCACGAACTCAGCTGCCTTTAGCTCCATCATCTCACGAGGGAAGAACCGGTCTAGGAATGCAACATGGAACTCTTCCCAAGTGACAGGACCTGCTCTAGCAATCCTGCTATCCTTTCATTGGCGAAACTAGATATGCGCGACCCCTTTTAACTAGTAAGAGGCCAACTCTGCACACTCAACTCCATTAACCCCATGACTTGGGTGACCTTGACAATCTCATCTACGAACTCATGTGGGTCCTCAGCTACCTTGGACCCAAGGAACTCTGGCAAGTTCAACCTTAAGAAGTCTCTGACTTGAGCCGCCGCTGCATTGCCATTTTGTGGAACATGCGCAACAGCTTGTGAATTGACCTGAGCGGTCAAGGCCTGCGCAAGCATCTGAATAATGGCCCGAAACTCAGTGTCACGCCCCGCCTTAGGGGGTATGACTGGCACCTGGTGCCCTACTGGGACCTGAACTGCTAGACTAAGCACTTCTGGTGCCTGGCTGGCTCTAACTCTGGATTCAAGAAAATGATGGGCTATATAACGATTGTAAATACAGCCTCCGGCCAACTAGGCCTATAGCCACCTGTAAACAAACAACAGCTAACTAGAGCAACAGTAGTATGAAGGAACCTATGCGGACCGACAAGGCCACCATGTTGTCTAGTTATCTCTAAATCAAGAAAACAGGTGCTAAACTGCTACGTGACCGACAAGGTCACCACTACCAACTGAGTAAGGCCCCACACGGCCATCATAA
>JACEIK010007550.1:0-17823 GCA_018107945.1 Datura stramonium | reverse complement strand
CTAATAGATCAAAATTGAACATTATAATAAATTTATTTAAACTATTAATTGATAATGAATCAACTTAAACTATCTCAAATTAGCCCATCATCAAAATTATTTGAGCCCAAATTCGTTGAAACTTGAATAAATTGAGCAGGTTTGGGCTTATTTTGTCACCATCTTTGTGTCATTTATCAACTTATCCCAACCATACTACCAATCACCGATTGAGTGTACCGTTTGTGTTCAATCACAATGGCGGGGATACTCCAAATTCTGTTCATCAATCGTCCGGCCACCGGAAATTCACTGTCCCGCTGCCACTTCCCATTTTCTGTCAACTGGCCTTCAAGAATTAGCTACAGGTCGCATCTCGTTTCCAAACTCAGCTCATCCGTTAGAGCCACTTCACAACATTCAAATAAGGCGAGTTTTCTTTCCTTAATGATCATATGTTTTCTCCTTCAATGTGGGGTATATTCAGCTTTCCCAAGTATACTTGTTACGTGCTTTAGTTTGATTTTAGTTGTCAACTTTTAGTCGTTTGATTTACCAATTTTGCAAGTAATATTTGACTGAAATTCTCAAACTTGAGAAAATGATGATGGGACCAATTAGACTCGGAGAAAAAGTATTGTCCCCTAATTATGATATATGGGAGTGAATGTTGGGCCACTAAAGTTCTAACACATTCACAAGATTAATGTGCAGAGATGGGATGCTAAAATGGATGGATGGTCATATTAGATTAGACAAATTTATAAATGATTATATTTTCGAGAAGGTTCATGTAGCACACATCGAGAAATGAGAGAGATGATTTGGTCATGTCTTGCGTCGACCTCCATATGCACTGGTTTATCGGTGTGAAACCATGGTGACTGAAGGTGTTAGTTATATCAAAAGACCTCCAATTGGTGGAGATCTGTGCAGATTTAGCCAAAGATAGGACACAATGGAAGAAAAATATCTGTATAGCCAATATCTATTGGTTGAAAATATATATTTTTAGACATATTAGCTATTTTATTGTAAGTCCTATGCTTTTTAGGAATGTTTTAGCCTTTTGTAGATTTATAGGTTTAGGATTGAAGGTGTTAGTTGTATCAGTCTATCAGAAGACCTACAACTGTGGGGATTCATGCAGATCTAGCGAAAGATAGGACACAATGGAAGAAAAAGATCTATATAGCCGATACCTATTAGTTGAGAATATATTTTAGACATGTTAGCTATTTTACTGTAAATCCTATGCTTTTTAGGAGTGTTTTAGCCTTTTAAAGTTTATAGGTTTAGAAAATATAGAGAACTTCTATCACTTTTTATTTGTATTTCTATAATATTGACATGAGATGAGTTTAAATGTAGTGACGTGGTAAGTGAGAATTCGTATAGCTGACCGCAACTTATTTGGAACTGAGCATAGTTCTATATGTTCTAGGTGATAAAGAGTTGTGCATTTAAAATTAATTTGGTGTTCAAAACTTCCAGAAGTCAACTTTAGATGGTTAATTTTGGATGGAGTATTTTACATTTTCTTTGCTGTTTGCTGATAGGATTTATGGTATTTTTCAGGGAAATGGTCGTGGAGACCATCTTCCACGGGCTACTGCAAGAAACTCTGATTGGGTAAAACCACTTTCGGGTTTTGTATCCAACAATTTTTTGCCTCTAGGTCAGCTTATCCAATCTTCCTTGAGAGAATTTAGATATTGCGGACTGGATTGCATGTTGATATATTGTTTTTCAAGCTAGAAGATGATGTGTGGCTTGGATTGAAAGAGAACTTTTGGAACATTATCTACCTTAATTGCTTAGTTTTGGCAGTGGACATCGTAACTTTAGACCTGTCAATTTAAAGAACATATCATTATGGTTGCTTAAGTGCACCAATTTTGCTCTTTGTTTTTTTCTTCCAGTTTCTTAAATGAACTTAGAAGGACACGTGTCGAAATATTATGCACTTCTTTAGAATAGTTTCTAGCAATTTCTTAACACGTGTTTATGAACTTGAAATATTGTGAGTGTATTGTCCAGTTAGTGAATCATATGATGCGGTTCTTTTACCTTTTGTGATAATGATTCATAGGTTGTGCTTAAGAGGATATATTTCTGAGAATGAGGTACATTTTAACAATTTGGATCTATTCGCAGACCGAAGATTAAGTTGGATGATGTATCAAAAGTTTTCTCATTTGTATATATCTTTCAGTCTAAAAAATTTTCAATTGAAGTGTTTATGTTTTTGTCAACTTAACAAATGCCTAGCCTTAGGTTAGGAATAATATTTCGGAAGTCTGAAGAAATTTGACGTTTTACAATTCATTGGCTCACAAGCTATCTCAACATGCTACATTCTAACTCAAGAGGTGGTTTTATCAGGAGATCCACTAGACTTCATTGTGCAGTGTTTGTGCATGATGTGCCTTAGTTTCTGGTGTCTTCTAGTGGTTTGCTCAATATTTCCAGCAATACAACAGCAACAACATACCCAGTATAATCCCCTACAAGTGGGCTCTACCTTTGTGGGTTAGAGAGATTGTTTCCGCTAGATCCTCGGCTCAAAAGAGAAGTTTTCAAAACAGGGTTGCAAGAAAAATATGACAGCAAAATAACAAGATACAAAGCAAATGAAGTAACAAATGATAATACACATTGAAGAATAAGAAACTATGCGTTTACTAAATAATACTACTCATAAGGAGAAGAGAAGTCTGTCTTTCCTACATAAAGTGTGACAATACTCAATTACCTACTAACCTTATACCCTAACCCCTGACCTCAATACCTTCCTATTCAGGATCATGTCTTCAGTAAGGATAAGTTGAAGTCGTGCATGTCTTGTCTAATCTCCCCCCTCCTCCTTCTTCTTTTCTCCTTCTTCTTTGCCCACCTCTACTTCTCCTAACTCATGCTATTGCCAACCAACCTCTCACGCCTCCTTACTGGCTCATCCGCGCACCTCCTCTTCATATGCCGAAAGCCTCGCTTCTCTCATCTTGTCTTCCATGGAAGCTATTCCCACCTTGCTCTGTATAACTTCGTTCCTAATCATATCTCTCCTAGTATGACATTCTCATCTCAGCTACATTCATCTTCTGAACATGGGGCGTTCTTGACTGGCCAACATTCTGCTCCATACAACAATGTTGGTCTAACCACCACTCAGTAAAACTTATCTTTTAGCCTTGACGACACATTCTTATCACATAGTATACCTGATACAAGCCTCAAGCCCTCCCCCCGAGACTATAACATGTTATCTTGGTTTGCCAAAACAAGAAAAGTAAAGAAAGAAACCTCTATTATCAAGTTGGCCTGATTGTGGTTTTAGTCTATGGAGACGCATTAATATCGTTCAATCAACTATTCCTCAATCCCTATTTAGTTAGGATCGATTGTATGAATCTTTTGTATCCAATTCGCTCTAGTTAGGCCTGTTACTATATTCCGAAGGGTTTGTAATAGTTGACTATCTTTATTGTCAACCTAACACAATCATCTTTTTGTTTGGATTTGAGACCTGCTATGCTTGGCAAAGCTCACATAGAAGTCGCAAGACAGATTAGTAATCAAATAAAATGCTGAAGGAGGTTAGTAATAGTGGAGTGCATATGTGAACAGTAACATAAACTTGTTTATAGGTACATATCCTACACGAATTTGTACAAATATTCATTATGAATAAATGCGTGATTGTTGGTGTATTTAGAAGAATTTGAACAAAGTACTTGTAACCATTTCACACTCTTAGGACATGTCTACATCAAAACAAATGAAGTCATGTAATATAGATTGTGGATATAATAGCTGTTAGTTTGTAAAGTAACCTAGATTTGTGCCACTTCTTTTAGCTGTTGGTTAATAGCTATGTTTCACAGAAGTAGTTTTTCTTTTGAAAAGGTAATGGTTGTATTCACAAAACAGCACAAGGGGAGTGCTGTAAATTCTGTACAAGTGAGCAAAAAAACAAAAGTATGGCCCTCTGTTTAACTTAGAGGAACTCTTTGAACTCTAATAAAGTTTCTGTCTCGTTAGTGTATTCCAGTTTACCCCAAGAATGAAACAAAAAAAGTCAATCTAGCTTAATCCTCTGTAATGATTTGTGCTTCTCTTCAAAACGCCTGGAGTTCCTTTCTCTCCAAATCACCCACCAGATACAAGAAGGAACGGTATTCCACCAGCTATTTCTTACTTTGTCTTGTTCATATTTGTACCAACATCGCAAAAGATCATGTGTAGTCCAGGCATGGATCATTTGATACCAACAAAAATCAGAAATAGCTTCCATAGCTGATCAGTGAAAGGACAGCGTAAAAAGAGATGATTGAGAGTTTCTACTTGACCACCACATAAATAACGTCTACCGCATAGAGAGAACCCTTTTTTCTGTAGGTTGTCTACTGTCAGGCATGATTCCTTGGCCACAATCCATGAGAAACACGCCACTTTGTACAGAGCTTTTGACTTACAAATGCGTTTCCAGGGCGATGATTTAGGGCCCATTTGGACATGAAATCATGTTAATTTGAAGTTGAAATTTTTTTTGGACATGCAATTTGAATTTCTTAAGTTGTAGTTTTTCTCGTAAACATAAAAGCCCCACAATTTCTTAAAACTATCAAAACTTCCCCAACTCATACAATCTTACCAAATGAGTGCGTAGTTCATAAACAAGCTATTGAAATATCCTAAGCTGCTGCATTAATCAATTGCATATCTCTATGTTCTTTTTATAGATATATGCTTGTGATTAAATGCTATTACAAACTTTCAAATACACATAATTTTACAAAAGTACATAGTCAACAATAGTAGTAACTAGCTATTCATAATCCTTCCACATGGTATGGATAATCTCTTCATGTCGAACATGGATCTTTTTTTTGCAAAATTTAAAATGGTGAGTTTTTTTTTTTTTTGCAAAATATAAATTTATGAGTCAAGTTTTACATTTAAAAATTTTTGAAATCATAATTTGGAATTTGAAATCCTACTCTATGGAGAATTTGGAATTTGAAATCCTACTCTACGGAGAATTTGGAATTTGAAATTGAAGTTGAAATTTTGTGCAGATAACATAAACAAACGCTGATTTCAAATCAAAACTTGGATACAATTATGTAGCAAAATTTGACTGAGAATTCCCCTTTACTACATTCTTTCTAAAGCAATTTATCTAAACTTGAGGAGCAACTTTGAAAGGCCTTGTATAGTTCGCAAACACTTTGACATTCCCAATCATTCATATTTCTTCTGAAGTTGACTGTCTAGGATCCATTTGCTCTAGATTCAGCTAGGGCACCTTCAGTGCATGTCACAAAAGCAAACAAATCAGGGAAACAATCTTTTAGGAGGCCATGGCCAATCCAATCATACAACAACAACTTACCCTGTGTAATCTCACAAGTGGGGTCTGGGGAGGATGATGTCTACGTAGAGAGGCTTTGAAAGACCCTCGGCTCAAGTAAAGTATATCAAAGCAGGCTGTTTCCGAAAGATCTTCAGCTGAATCCAAACCTAAGTTGCTCGAACTCAGGTGCGGGTGTCCGATACGAGTGTGGATCTAGAGGCCGGATCCTTAATGATATAAATTTTAATATTTGGGGGATATGGATCCAGATACAAATACGGGCTCAGGGATTCAACTAAAAATGATTCAAATATCTAAAAATAGAGTTATATGTCTAAATTATGAAACATTATGCGGAAAACTTGCACAGTAATATAAGAAATAATATTGATCAAGAGGAGAATCTTAGAAGGCTAAATAAGGAAACAGACTGACATAGAAGTTTCTATATACAAGGTACTCCATTTTCTTCAATTTCACCTTAGAATTTGTTTTGATTACAAAAATCATCAATTTGCTCCAAACTTCTCCATTTATTTTGGTCAAAGTACCTAAAATTGGTCGACCAAATCTGGTAAAGATCCCACACCCACACCCATGTCGTGTCGAAACGGGTGTAGCACCAAAAGTGAAAAGTCTGAGCAACTTAGATCCAAACATCATGCCAGAAAAAGTTTTGCATCCATTTCCCACTTTAATACCTACGAGCTGCTTAAACTCAGCCACAGATTCCTAATGCTCTTCCAATCTGACACCCCATGTGGATTTTTAATTAGCTTGGTACACCAGCTACCTTTGATACCATACTTGACTGTAACAACTCTGTGGAATGCCACGGTGCTTCCTCTTCTAGATTGAATCTTCATAACCATTTCATTAGCAAATTTTCATTATGCATTCTGAGATTTCTAACCTCCAGTACCCCATTCTTCTCATGTTTAAGCACTATTATCCATTTAACAAGGTTGAAATACCTTTTCTTTGTTACCATGCCATAAGAATGCCTCCTTATTTTGTCAATTCTATTTTCAATCTTTGCAGGTAGAGGGAATAAAGACACAATATAAGTAGGCATTGTATCCAACACACTGTTTCCTAGGTCAATCTTCCTCCCAGCGATAAATATTGTTTTTTCCAGCAAGTATTCTTTCACATATCTCCAAAACATTTTTCCATAAGCTTTCTGCTTTGTACCTGGCTCCCAGGGGGAGGCCCAAGTAGACAGTAGGAAAAGAACCAATCTGGCAGCCCAAAGTACCTGCTAACTCCGTGCAATTTGACACTTCATTCACAGGATAGATGAGGCTTTTTCTCTAGTTTATATTCATCCAAAGAGTGCTTCAAAAACTACCAAAATTAACCTCAAATGTCTCGATGTAACTATCCTCAGCATATAATAACTATCCTCAAACAATAACTATCCTCAGCATATAATAGGTGAGAGAGCTCTAATAGGAAGAGTTCCCAGCCACACAAAACCCCCTGATCCTTCCATCTAATCTAGCTATATGTAATATCTTGCTGAAGCTCTCCATTAAAAAAATGGTGAAATGGGGTCACCCTATCTTAGTCCTCTTTGGGCTGCAAAATACCTTCAGGGATTCCGTTAATAATTGTGGAATATCTAAATGTGCTAATTCAAAACATAACCCAGTTGATCCATTTAACACCAAAACTCATTTCCTTCAAAACATTATTAAGAAAACTCCAATTGACAGTCATGGGCTTTCTCCACATCCAACTTACAAAGAACACCTGGGTTGCCGGCTTGCCGCTTTTAAGTCTAGTGTCAAGGCATGCATTAGCTATCATGGAAGCATTCATGATTTGCTTACCTCTAATGAAAGCCATTTAGAACTATCCACCAACTTGTTTATCATCCCTTTAAGCCTTTCCATCAAAAGCTTAGAGATAATTTCAAGAAGCCACCAATGAGACTAATAGGTCTGAAATCTCTTAACTTCACTGCGCCATTCTTCTTGGGGATTAATGAAATAAAAGTAGCATTAAGGCTCTTTTCAAAGCTCTCTTGTGTGTAGAAAACATCAATGGTACTCATAACATCTTGTTTCAAAATTGGTCAACACTTCTGGAAGAAATCCATGGTATAACTGTCCTTTCACAACCCAAAACCATAGGCCATGACTGGCGCTCAAAGAGTCACTACCCCCGGGGGTACCTTGATCTCTGTCATACATTCACACTTGAAGTAAAACAAAATAATGGAAAAGCAATCGATTAAGTCAATAGTTCAAATAAAGTAAATAACGGAAATCCAATAGTGTACGTGTCTGCTAAGCCACTCATATTCCAAATAAAATGTCAAGGAGCTCTACTAGACTCTTGAATACATAGGTAGGGTATAGCTCGAAATAAAACAAAAGAAATCATCTAGCTTGAAGTGCCACCATGGCGATGTGGTTGCTCACCTTAGCTAAAATCTGACTAGGCCTCGAACTGTATCAAAGCCGAGTAGTAACTGCACTATTCGAAGGATCTGTAGACAATAGAAACTCAATAAGGGTGAGCATATAGTCCAGCAAGTTCATCGACCCGCCGTCAATACCTCATAGTGCAAGTCTTTAAAATATAATGCATGTGAGCAACAATAGAATATATTTATACATCTATCCAGTACTGCATAGGTACAAAATGTAGCACGTCGGTACAAGTCAATCACATCANAAATCACTCTCAACCTTGCTCTTTAACATTTTGGAAATAATGGCAAAATGTAGCACGTCGGTACAAGTCAATCACATCATGTTCATATCATAGATCTCCATGGTCAAGTACCCTACAATCATTCTAGACTATGGGCCCCGGTGGATTCCAAGTGATCCACTAGACCTATCCATATAGGCCCTTACGGATACTTTATATCTGTTAGACTAGACATCCATAGGCCCTCAAGGATACTAGAGATCTGATAGACCAAGCAACATATATCGATATCTACGCAATCAACTAGTATGTACAATATACGGTACAGGTAATCATGTCATAAGATAGTGTCATGAAAGACCAATGAAGAAATGTATATCAAGGATACCACATATCCCTAGCATGATAAAATAGTTAAATCTCTAGGATTTCATGCTTAGTTTGGAGGAATTCAGTTAAAAATCATGCTGGAGTATCATAGAGTTCATTGTATCAAATGTTGAAAGCAATCGATATGGTTTCATAAAAGGAACAACTCAAAATCACGATATTTGCCATAAAGTAATATACATGAGCTAGTATGTGCTTGCTCCACTGCACACTAGGTGTTTGAAAGTCAAATAATGCAGATTCTACATCATGACATTGAAATAGCAAGTATTCAAGAAGTTAAAGTCTCACTTACCTTATAACTGCTAGGCAAACCTTTCTTGAAACACCAAACTATGCTCAAAAGATCTCCAATGGCTTCAATCTACTCAAAATCACAAATAACGGGTCCAAATTAGTCTAGAAAAACTAATCCCATAATTTTAAGATGCCTCGGAGTCAAAGTCAATCCTTGATCAACTCAAACCTGCCCCTCGGGTCAACAATTCAAAATATGATATTGATTACATGAACGTGTTACTCATAAGTACACGAGTCCAAATCTCAATAAGATTTCCAATCCGAGTCTGTATCGATGTCCATATCCCCAAAATACCGGCTCTAAATCTAGGTTCAAAGTCCCCAAATTTCATTTCCTAAATCCGTGTGGCATAAAAATCCATAGGTATTCATGATATACACTACACTAGTTGTTTAGAACACTTACCCAACATTTGTAGGTGAAGGTCTAGCTCAAAACCCCTCAAATCCGAGCTCCCAAGCTCCAAAATTGTTTAAGATTGAACCAAATCCGAAAATGGGGCTATTTATAGAAGATCACAGCTGAACCAGGCCCCACACCTGCATCCAAAATCATGCACCAGTTACTGCACTTCCACCCTTTAGTAAACATGTCATAACTCCTTGTACAAATGTCCAAATGGCGAACGGTTTGAACCGTTGGAAACTAGACTCAAAGGCCTACAGTTTTTATTCATAAATCATCTCCAAATTCGTTGTATATTGAGATATACACTCTTGTGAAGTAAGTTCATGTGTTGTTTGAATTTTCTTTCCCTCTTAACTCTTTCCAAACCAAATCCAAGATATTTCTTCCCACACCTAAACATCCTTATAACCCTCCAAACCACATTTCAACTATATTCTCATATTCAAATGATATTATTCTCATTTGAAGCGATTGTTGACATGCAAATAATGTATTTAACATTTGTTAGCGTACTTTAAGGAGTTAAAAGTTTACGAAATTATTCCAGGTCATTACACGTGTGGATCTGGAGCTTTATCGTTTGCACAACTCATAATGATATTAAAGACCGCATGTTCTTCAAATGGTCTGTGCAACCAACTTCTTTCCTCCTATATTTTTGGTTGTTCTCCCAAACAGTAGCCAGGTCTCCAATCAATTGTTCTGAATAATGGTTCTGGTAGAAGCTGAGAGTTTCCCCTTTTATAATCTTCTATCACCTCATCCTCCACTATCAACTTGCCGATATGGTTGTACCTTACTGTGTGCATTTGCCTTTTTGTTTAATTTTGTACTCCTGTCACCCTGTTTCAGCCAAGTAATCCTGGATTTTTGTCTCCAATGTATTTCTTCATACTTGGAAATATCCTCCCAACTCCATTTGTAGCGTGACCCTCCTTAATAAATCATCTTCCTGCAAAACCCTGCTTTCTTGTTCAAATCCAACTCCAACAATTGACGTAATATCTGGTTTCTTCTTATCAAGGTTCCATAAGTGTCAGCATTCCACTCCTTATGCTTGGCCTTTAATAACCTCAAGTTTCTTGGCAAGAATGAAATCTGGTCTGCCCTCAACAGACAATGAAGTCCACCAGTCTTTCAGAAGGTCCAGGAATCCATCCACTTCTAGCCACCAATTTTCAAATTTGAAGTAGGACGGTGTTTTCTCCCAATCCCCACAGAGAAGCATTATAGGAGAATGATCTGATGATATCCTAGTAACTGAATGGGTATTCAGTAGTTGGAGTAGAAGAAGAATCTGTTTTTCTTCTTTCTTTCTGCTTCTTTGTTCCCCTTAATTTTGTTTCTATAAGAATGACGTAGGTGATGTTTCAATCGAAGTAAAATTTAACTCAAATTTTCGTAAGATGAAAGTTTGCACTGTAGCTAATAAACTATAATAGAGAAAATACAAATAAAAAATGCCTCTAATCTGTATATAGCTGATGCCACATGTACTGTAACTTGCTAAGTGTAATAGCCTGGCAAACTTAACATTTCCCCTTGGGGCATCAAGATAAAGCAGAATTCTCTACATCCATAAACAGCATGTGCAGCTTCTGATCAACAGTACAAAACTTTCTGATTGTGATAAGAATTTATGTCTATGTTTTGTTGCTTTGTCCATCTCTATTTGGCTCATTATCTTTTCAAAGAGATTGAGCATAACTAATTTGTCTATATTGAAGGCATTATACCCAATGAGGTGATGCAGAAAGTGTTCATGCACAGAGTTGGTTGGACTTTATGTGACATTGGAGCAGTATTATGTACAATAGGGGTTTGATGTTCTTGTAGTTCTTAGCTATATCAACTGTGTTGTTATTTTGGTGACAATGTCTACATAGCTATTGAATGTTTTTTCCATTTCGAAAAAGAGTGAAAATCGAAACAGCTGTCAAAGGCATCAATGTATGCGAACAAAATGACCATGAATCCTTAAGTGTGGACAACCATAGAGTATATGGCCACTGGGATTGTTGATCACCATGAGTGATACCTGATTACACTTAAGTGTGTTATCATGAAGGTCTTCTTAAATATTCTGGAACGTTATTTCAGATGTGGATGTTATTACATCATATCCTCTAAAATTTTGAATTATCGTATGCTTATTGATAAAAAGGAATTGTAGTACCGAGACTCATGCGTTCTCAATCATTTTTGCAGCCTTAATTGGTGGAGTAGCATTAGGGCTTGCTAATCCTACACTTGGTTGTCTGGCTGATAGATATTATCTGTCCAAATTTAGCACCTTTGGCATATTTATAATCTCAGGTAGATATCTGGCTTTTCTCTTTGTCAATTTTGGTGCCCAGCAGTTATTTACCTTATTATGATACAGGGCTCACATTGCGTAGTGATGAAGTAGGTGCTGCTGCTGAAGCTTGGCCTGTTGGGCTTTTTGGTCTTGTATGAATTCAAACTCTTCTCTGTGCCATGTAACTTTTGTAGGTTCCCCTCTTCATCTCTGTGTCTTCTTTTTGTGTTCTTATGTTCGAACACAATGATAATGGAACTTGAACTGCTTTCACAACTATTTTGGATATTGATTTCTACTTCGAAGTTCTTCACTATGTATGATGTAAGAAACACCAAATTGAAACTGTCACGACCCAAATCCGTAGGGATTGCATCGACACCTAGAAGGTTATTCCACTAGGAAGACTCTATCTTATGCTACTGAAACAGCTATCACCAATAACCTTGAACATAACAAATACTAGTAAGTGACAAAAAAGTCGATCATAAAATCAAAATATACAACTCAATCTAATTTAAATTTAAAATGCACCAACTACCGAGTTTATCGAGCATGATTCTAGATCTCTAATAACTGACAACAACAAAAAAGTCTGGATAGCCGAAATAGTGACTCTAAAACCCTGAAGGAGAAGTGGGGCTCACCATACTCTGGAAACACAGGTAGCTACTAACTCATCTGAAGAACAAACTTCAAATTTGCAAAAAGACATAAGGGGGGTGGGTGAGTCTACTTACCGAGTGAGATAACCATTCATAACTGTTGGAACAAAAGTTAGAGAATAACATGTATAGAATACTGAATCTGAAAACAAGCAACAGTAAGTGTTTGCTGAGAGTAAATCTGTTTCACTTTACTGATTTTGTCTCTCTGTTTGTAGCTGAAGTATCTACGGTCTCTGTATCTGAGATACTCACATCTCAAGTATCTGAAACCACATGCACTAGGAATTCTATCCCAATGGTCTGACACTAACCTGATCGACTAGGTTACCATATACCTTGTGCGCTCATCCTGAGCGTCTAACACCACCCCCACTCAGCTAAGGTTAATCTGAATCTGACTACTATCTGTGAGTAGCATAATCTAATATTATCATACCTCTGTTTAGACTATGTGATGATGCCTCATGGGGGAAAGCGAACATCAACTCGGACCTTTCGAGCTTTCTCCCAAAATGTTATTTTCATCCAAAACATATGTATTATATGGTGTGTCTTAGAACACTTGAACAATAATTAGTTAAACAGCATGCACGGGTCTAAAATATTTTTTCGAAAAATAAAAAACATACTTTAAGAAGTAATCATAAGAAAGCACATTATATGGAAAATCATAATTATAAAATCAAGCTAATCACTTATTAACTAAAGCTGAAAACACTTTGACACAAACATGCAACTGTCCCCACATGTGCCAGGTTGCAACACATATACTCAACACTTTTAGAACAATAACTTATACGTTCTTCGTCTTAAAACATGAACATTTTAATAAATCGTGCTAGTTATGGAAGAATCAGTAATAGATCTTTCAACTCATCGTGGCTTGACATTACTATAGTTTGATCTCATAACTTGTCTGTAGCATTCCCTTCGAGAATCTATCAAGAATAAGTTGAAATACGATAATTTCGATATTAGATTTATCCTAATGGAGTGTCTCCAAGACTAGAAGATCCGAGTCAAGAATGCTATTATTAAATAGTATTACTTTATGCTATTATTATAGTTTGATCTCATAACTTGTCTGTAGCATTCCCTTCGAGAATCTATCAAGAATAAGTTGAAATACGATAATTTCTATATTAGATTTATCCTAATGGAGTGTCTCCAAGACTAGAAGATCTGAGTCAAGAATGCTATTATTAAATAGTATTACTTTATGCTTATATTGCAGGAATAAATAGAAGTATTTGTATGTATCATGCACATGCATGCATGCAGGCAAATGTGTCAAAAAAAGGTGTTTTTCCATTAAAAATTAGTCAAGAAAAGTTTAGAATGAATAAGAAGTAAAAGAAGGGGAGTTAGTGAATACTTATAGAGTTGTGAACTTGAAACGTTGCAATTGGGTTTGAAGCGAGGTGGTTTTGGAGAGCTACGTCTGTTGTTGTTAAATAGGAGACCATAGGTCAGTTAGTTTTAATCTAGGAGCATTTTGGTACCAGGTTGGTGTTTGACTCATTTAAGTCTGTTGCAATGTTGCTTATTTTTGAAGAATTATGAAGTTTAAGGAATCTTTGGCACTAGGTAATTGCTATGGCGGTCAAGGATTTCTAGATTAGGTTCAAATTCCTCAGTTATTAAGTATGCTACAAACGAAAAAAATTAAAGTTTATCTCCAATTTAGTTAAATCACACCAAATAAAAATACAATTACTAATTGTTATTATACTGATTAATAATAAATGTTCAAATTACTTATTTGTTGTTTCTTCTACTTTGAGTATAGTATTAGTTTGCTTTAGTTACTGTTTAACATGCTTTGTTGTGCTTTCAGATCTGTTACTTTCTTTCCTAGATTGCTTTGATTTGTCTTTTCTTGAGCCAAGGGTTTATCGAAAATAACCTCTCTACCTTTGAGGTAGGAGAAAGGTCTGCGTACACTCTATCTTCCCCAGACCCCACTTTGTGGGACTACATTGGTTATGTTGTTGTTACATTTCAATCTGTAAAGGCATGACACCTATGCCTAACTCAACCCCAAAAGTTAGCTCATGAGGGGAGGATTTTCAAGTCTATATAAGCAAATCACCAGTTCATTACCCAATCAACGTGAGACTCTAACCTACTCTAACACCCCTTTCAGCCCAAACCCAACTGGTGCGTGGACCGGGAGCCCAAACGAGAATGGACCTGGCTTTGATACCATATAAAGATGTGGCACCTGGGCTTAAGTCAATCTTAAAAGGTAGCTCATGAGGGGAGGATTGCGCAAGTTTATATAAGTAAACCGCCAGTCTGTTCCCAACCATTGTGGGACTCTAACCCACTCTAACACTCCCTTTCACACTCAGGCCCAACTGGAGCGTGGACCAAGAGCCCGAACAAGGATGGACCTAACTTTGATACCATGTAAAGATATGACACCTGGGCCTAACTCAACCCTAAAAGTTAGCTCATGAAGGGAGGATTGTCAAACCCATATAAGCAAATCACCAGTCCATTACCCAACCAATGTGGGATTGTAACCCACTCTAACACAATCATAAGTGCCTTGTGAGTTAATAGTTATTACTCCTCGAGTTTCAATTCATGTGATTCTATTTTAGTCCGTTCCAAAAAATAACCACTTTCTAAATTTGGAAACAATAATTTTTCTTATAACCATGGTATCCGGGCCAACTTTCGCGCCCCTCGACTAATTCCACGGGATGCTTGCCACCTCAAACCAGCAACAACTACCAGGTAACTCTTTCCTTCAATGCTAGGACAGATGGGAAGAAATCACTCAGTATTTTTTGTCTGTACTGTGATTTGAATCCAAGACCTCATGGTTCTGAATCCACTTCATTGACCACTAGGCCACACCCTTGGGTGCAAATTTAGAAATAATTTAATATAAACTTTTCATTTTAACCATAATGAGATGATTTTATGTCCACACAAATGTTATGACATGTTTAAGACCAGAAGTTTCGATAGTGTTCCTTTCTTTGTTAAACTCCGTGCTCAACCAAATAGGCTCACATAAATTGAAACGGATCAAGTATTTTTTCATACCATATTCTCTTTATATTTGTTTGAGAAAGTAAAAATACCAAAGGACATTTTTATCAATTTTTATTGTCATTTTGGTAGCAGGTTGGTGTTTGACTTATTTGAGTTAAGTTACAATGTTGCTTATTTTTGAATAATTACAAAGTTTAAGGAATCTTTTATCACTAGGTAATTGCTTTCTAGATTAGGTTTCAAATTCGTCAGTTATTAAGTATGCTACAAACGTCTAATTTAATTAAATGACACCAAATAATTATATAATTACCAATTGTTACTAAGGGTGGCAGCGGACCGGAACCGGAACCACCAGACCGGTTTTTTCTGTAAACGGACCGAGTTCGGGACCCGGTTGATCGGAACCGGGTCTACCAGTAACGGATCTACCGGGTATTCCCCTTTTCCGGTCCGGTTCGTGTATTACCGGTGTGGAACCGAGTCTAGTTATTTTTTAATTCATTTCTTTATATTTTTAAATTTTTCTTTTTTATAATTTATTAATTATTAGTCCATTAGTCTAATTATTAGTCCATTAAGAATTTAAGTTAACCATTTTTGGGGGATATGTTTTGATAATTTTTTTTAAAAGTTATAACTTATGAACTTCTAAATATTTTAAATAACTTATTAAATATTTTAAAGTTAATACTTAGGAACTTTTTTACAAACCTAACTAATTTTTTTACAAAAATCAAAACTAATTAAATTTGTAGCTTATTAAAGTTTTGGTAAAATAGTAAATAGTAATAAATTTATGAAGTAAGTTACTAAGCAAATCAAATATAAATTAAATTTTAAGTAATACTAAGTATCTATAAAATGAGTTGCATTAAATAAAAGACAATTATTTAAAAAGTTAAGGCGAATAGCCTATAAATTTATTCAAATAAATAAAATCGTACATGTATTACAAAATATTTAGAAGACTAAAAAGTACCTAATCTACGCAGCCACCTTCTAGGAAGAGTTCTGTTTCAATTAGGTCTCTATTATTATACTAATATCTAAAATCTCCAAAATGTTGTTTTCGTAACTTAATTATCACGTCCTTTGAAATATTTTCTGGAATTGGTATTCTTCCTTGTTCCTCTGTTGCGTCCATGCCGTCATCGCTATTTTCCCCAAACACTTCATCTACTTCATCTTCAATTTGGGTCGATAACTTTGGCAGTCCAAAGTTTCTTCGTTCAGCATTTATCCAATCTCTGAATAACACCGATATTTCTAAACTGTCTTTTGTCAAAGAATACCGGTGGTCTCCACTAATAAATCTTCCTGTGCTGAAAGCTTGCTCTGAAGCTACTGAAGACGCTTGAATGGCTAAGACATCTCGAACCACCCTTGAAAGCCTTGGATATTGTTCCCTATAGTTCTTCCACCACGTCAAAAGTTGCGGCTCTCCATTTGCATTTTTAATACTATCTCGTGCCTGCGAAATATATGAATCAAAGTCATTATTGTTAGATGATTCGAGACCAAGATAATCACCCATCAAGTCATCAACATCAACATCTTCTACCCTAGGCCTAGAACTAACATGTCGCTTCGTTGGAACATTTTGTTTGATTGGTTGATATACGTTATATAAGTTTCTAGCTTTAGGTATTATACTACTCTTACACATCTCAATGGTTGACAATTTATCCGGTTGAATTTCTAAATTTGTATAAATAGCTTCAACCATTTTTTCAACACCTTAATCTTTATAAAAAGGGTTGAATAAAGTAGCATTCAAACAAATTTGGGGAATAGGGAAAAAATATTTTTTGAATTTTTCAATCATATATTGAATAGGCTATTTTAACATTTCAATTTTTTTAAATATTGCAAATTTCCTTGAAATAACAGTAATATTTACTAACACTGAAGAAATGGTCGGATAATATTGACCAGATATTGTATTTGTAGTTGTATAAAAAGTTTTCAAAAGTTTAATAATTTCATAAACTTGAGCCCAATCATCATCACAAAGTCTTGTGTAAGTATCCGCATTATGAGCATTATAAACCAATTATATAGGCATGCGATAAACATAAGCTACTTCAAACATTTCATTTAAAGAGTTCCATCTAGTAGACACTTCTTTTGAAACTTTTCTATATTCAAGTTGACATTTTACACAATGATTTTTATATTCAACAAGTCTAGCGTTTATTTTCGCTTTAAAAATCCAAGCAAAAGCAAGTCTAACTTGTTGACAACTAACTCTAAAAGTATCAAGACCATCTTTTACAATTAAATTAAATATGTACAACACATTTAACATGAAATGCATCATTATCAATTGGACAAAGTCTAGGTTTTAGAAAATCAACTGCTTTCAAATTATTAGAAGTATTGTCTAAAGTGACACCTATTATTTTATCGCAAAGATTAAAGTACTGTAAAATACCTCCTATTGTAAAAGTTATGTAAGAACTGGTTTTACTCTCTTCTACATATTTATATCCTATTATTCTTTTTTGCATATTCCATTCATGATCAATCAATGAGCGGTAATAGTAAAATAATATTACCATTAATACTATGACCTATATCAGAAGTAATAGATATTCTACCATCAAAATGTACAAAGAGACAACGAAGATAATGAAAGTGTTCAGGTTGATATTTAAAAATATCATTTTTAATTGTGTTTCTAGAAAAACCTTGAAAAGATGGATTATACACCTCCCGAATATAATGAATAAAACCGGGATGTGAA